>AYEL01071344.1:0-55592 GCA_000484575.1 Olivierus martensii
TAATTTACTGATTTAATAAAGTTGCAATGCTTAATCGCAAATCGGACTCTCCACTCAGAATTTGCGGCCAGGTGGCATTCGACTTCTGCTTTCGATACGCTATTTTGGTTTCGATTTGGCGGTTGGTTTGATGATGGTATGAGATGCAATACCTGGTAACTTATTAATTTAGATGATGAACAATGATGTAAAATATGAAAATAAATGTTTTAATTTAGATGATGAACAATGATGTAAAATGTGAAAATAAATATTTAATTTAGATGATGAACAATGATGTAAAATATGAAAATAAATATTTTTTAAGCGGTTGGTTTGATGATGGTATGAGACGCAATTCCTGGTAAGTTATTACCCCTGTCAGACCTGATTTAATTCTATTTAATCTAAAATTATATAATTTTAAATGATTTGGCAGTTGGTTTGATGATGGTATGAGACACAATTCCTGGTTGTTAGATTTTTGATGATGGTATGAGATGCAATTCCTGATAAGTTATTAATTTAGATGTTGAACAATGATGTAAAATATGAAAATAAATATTTCTTAAACAGTTAGTGTCAACGATGTAAAATATGAAAATAAATATTTCTTAAACAGTTAGTGCTGTGAGGTTAGCGTGGTTATTCATCGTGAAACTTAGCTAATGGCCGGAATCTCACAAGATCGGCTGAAAATAAATATTTTTTAAACAGTTAGTGTTAAGTTTATTGTGGTTAACATCGTGAAGGTTGGCTAATGGCCGGAATCTCACAAAGCAAGAACCTTCGTGAAACTTAGCTAATGGCCGGAATCTCACAAAGCAAGAACCAATCCGTGAAACTTAGCTAATGGCTGGAATCTCAGAAAGCAAGAACCAATTACATGAGGTTGGCTAATGGCCGGAATCTCACAAAGCAAGAACCATATTACTATGAACTTAGCTAATGGTCAGAATCTCACAAAGCAAGAACCAATTACCATAGTGGTTTTAGCTAATGGCCAGAATATCACAAAGCAAGAACCAATTACGATATTTTACATAGAGTTAATACTTCGAAGCTAATAGACGGAATCTCAAAAAGCAAGAACCAATTACCATATTTTACATATAGTAATGGCAGAATCTCACAAAGAAAGAACCAAATTACCATATTTTACATATAGTTAATACTTCTAATAGTGCAAATTCAAATAATGCGAGAAATTCATGGAACCAATTATTCGCACTAATCGAGGCCTACCTGTATTTAAGATTATATTTCTTGTGAATAATTGGATTGTTGAGATTTGAGTTGAATTAAATAATTTTATTGATTAATTGATTGTTGCTTTAATAAAGTGTTAATTAACACTTTTTTGTAAGTGTTGTTGAGTCTAATAAATTCATATTTTTTTATTTAACTTGTTTGGAGCATTTCATCAATTTCTTAGTATAAGTTTCCAACATCATTCGTTATTTCTGATCTAACACTTATTCGTTACTTTTAGCTATAAGTTTCCGGTTGTTTTGTTTTTGCCAGTTAAACATTAAGTTTTGACAGATTGTTTTGGAATTAATTATATTTAATTTAGAAATTAGTAAAGACCTGAGCTCAGGCCGAACTCTGGATTTGCAGAGTCGTTAGAACCGTTAGGTTTAGTTATAATTATTATTAATTGGTATTCATTAGAATTAATGACTTTGCAACAATATCTCATCTACTGTTGTATAAATAAAATTTTATATATGTAATAGTTTATGGAAATTATACAAATTGATAAAATATTATAATTCACCAAATAGAAATGTTTTTTGTATCCACTAATTGTTAATTAAGATTGATGAACTGATCATAATACTTTTTCTATTATTCAATTTTATATCATCTCGAGAATTCAAAAAATGATGAAAATTGAACTGTTATATTAATAACAATGTACCAATTTTGTTCAGTTAAACATATTTGATCTACCAGAACTTTATAATATACAGAAGGTCCCAACTTATACAGTTTAAATTTGTGCAGTTTCAGAGATAAATGAATGCATAAATCTCTATTTTTGTTGAATTTCCAAAAACAAATGAAAAATTCATTAAACAATTTATATTTTTGCAAAAATATCAGTTATGGTCTTAAATTGTCTTTTCTATGTTTAAAGTATGCTTATAAATTCCATTTGGCCATTCTGTTTGCTAATGAACCTATTCATGTATATTAAATTTAAACATTGTTAGACTTGCACTTTTTTGACTTACACAGCTAATTTATAAAAAAATTTCCATATAAGTCAGGGACCTACTGCATATGAATTTCATTCAAATTGGATATTGCATAAGATATAGTTTAGCTAGGTATGATCCAATAATTATTATTATTAATAGGCTTGGTTTCTTAGTGTCCTAATAATATATGTGAATTTCAATAAGCTTCTATAAATATTATCAGATTTATTTTGATGATGAAGACAGAAACAGATTAAAAAGATTAAAGAATAAACTTTTCTATCTTTCCCATTTCTGAAATGGAAAAAAATAATAAAATAAGCTCCAAGATTTAACAGATATTAAAGAATTATTGAATCTAAACTGCCAAATTAATCCTTTGATAATTTAATGGAAATTTTAATAATTAGAAATAATTTATACTAATGTTAGCACCATATCTTGTAATTAATAAATATATTAATGATTAAACTAGAATTTATCTGAAGAAAAAAGCTGCCTTGGCCTGGAATCAAACCAGATACCTTTGGTTTATTGTTCCAATGTTCTAACTGCTAAACCACTAACACCATCTAACAGACTGATTCTTCAGATATTATTATAATGAATTTAGAATTACTTTTTCATAAATATCAAACTCTGCAAATAGAATTGTTATTAATTATTTCTAATTAAAATTTCTGTTAAATTATCAAGGGATTAATTTGGCAGTTTACGTTTGATTTGGATATCTCCCTTGAAGTGTGGTTTATAATTGTTTATATTAATGAATTATTGCTATTAATTTATTGAATATTTAACCTGCAATGGACAGTGATAGGACCTTCTTGCCCAAACTGTTCTTTTGTTTTATGCACTTGACCAATGAATTCTATAAAGCCTTCACCAGACTTAGGCACCCCTTGTTCTGGCCAGTCAGTAAAGTGGAATTGTCGAATTGTCCTTGATTGTCCATCCTAATAACAAAAAGTTATTTTTTTATTTTAAATAATGAAATTGCATTCAAAAATCTAATAGAGTATATCTTACTCGTGCATCTGTAACTTTAAATTCTCTAAGAATATATTGTGGCATATTGTATTCTGTAATTGGATCGACAACATAGTATAAATATCGTTGTGATCTTTCATTTGGCCAATACTGATGGCACTTATCCTATAAAAAAAATAAAAAATAACATATTTTCGAAATACATTTTAATGACAAATTATTTTATAAATATTATTAGCTAGTATGTTTTCATGCTATTATCTAATTAAAATAATAATTATCTGAAATACATTTTAATAGAGTTAGTTATTTCATTAATAAAAGTAGAAAAAAAAATAAGAATGATTTATTATTTTTATATAGAAATTTAGAAAAAGAAAATTATTTAAAAAATAAAACATATTTTTACCCTGCCCATTTCTTTAAGCTTTGTCAACATGACTACAATGTTGCAATTATGTTCCCAAAGCATTCTCCAGAAATCTTCAGTTGTCTCTGGTAAAGGTCCTTGAGTTGCAATGTAAGCATTTCGATACCTATAACCCTGAATTAAACAAGATTTGTTTTTATAAATTGTATTATTTAATAAAATTAATTTTTATTAATGCCCTGAATTAACAAAAAGTTAAAAACTTACATCAATAAAACTTGCATTTATATAATCAGAGCCATCCACTCCTCGAATGGGTTGTAAACATACTCTTGTTGATTCATCTAATAATTTAAAATAATTTTTTTGAATAATCTAAAATCTTTCTTATAATTAATGAACTCACAAAATAAAGTATGCTCACATGGTAAAATATTCATTAATCTATTTTTGAATTTATTAATTGGAAGATTTGCACTTATAAATTTATTAGCATGAGATTTGGTACTTGAAAGTTTCTGAAAAAAAAAAAAAATCATATTTTCATTATTTGTGCATTTTTAATTGATTAAACAAAATTAAAATATATATATTCATTTAATATGAAAAAATAATAAAAATAATCTCTTTATACAGATATTCCTCGTTATATGCAATCTCACTTTTTAAATTAAAAAATTTTTGTTTAAAAATTGTCTCATGTAGATGAGACAAATATGGATAAATGCTCAAGTCCCATTCATCAGAACTCATTAATGAAGAAGAACTGGAAGTAGAAAACAATATGAATGATATTGTTTTCCATTTCCAGAAATCAGAAGCCCTTTGTTGCTGAGCCTATCAAACTACTTTCAACAAAATAAATGACTGAATTTTTAAACACATTGACAGTGCCAAAGAATAAAGAAAATGACCCTAATGAAACTAGAAGCACCAAAGTTGTGAAAGAAATTCAGAATTCTTTGATTTGCTGCAAAGAACTTTATAGAGAGATGAAGAATGATGCCCATCAGCTGAGTCTTGACTGTTTCATTAAAAAAGTTGAAGATCATCAGCCTATCATCCCAGGGACTTAAAGAGAGCAAGAGAGTGATTATCCAGATTCACCAGACATAGTTCATTCATCATCGGATTGAAGACTGTAAGAAGTATATAGTGTTTACGTGTTTATGACATTATATTAATTAAATTCATTCATCCAACCATTTAGTCATTAAAATTTCTTTTGCTCACAGGTGTAAAGTTTTCATTTTTTATCCTTCTGAAGAAATCCCTATTTCACCCATGCTAATTTTAATTCACTTTATGTAATTTTGTGTTACACAATTATTTCATAGAATCAATTAATCGCATAAAGCGAGGGACATTTGTATTTTCTTTATTAAAAATAAAGTAAATTGAAGTATTATATGTCTTACTGAAAGAAAATTTCCATTAGCAAATTCAATAATAGCAAAAATTTTCATTAACATTAATAGAAATAAATTAGATGTTCTGATGAATATCTTAAAGGTGAAAAATATTAAAATAAATGTATATTTTTTATTAATTTTATGCAACAACTATGGTAAACTTTTGAAAACATGGCACATTCAAGACAGCCATGTTTCCCATTTCCAGAAATCAGAAGCCCTTTGTTGCTAAGCCCATCAAACAGCTTTCAACAAAATAAATGACTGAATTTTTAATCACATTGACAGTGCCAAAGAATAAAGAAAATGACCCTAATGAAACTAGAAGCACCAAAGTTGTGAAATATATATAAAAATAGTAAAAATTTAAAAAAAATTCAAATCTCGAACTATGATCCAAACAGATAATGCATGCTCACAATAACCACTACACTATGCTTGCATAAACTACTATGTAAAAAAACAGTATTGGGTTCCCTATGCAATTTACTTCATGCTTCCATTCTTCTTGATCTGTAGCAATGTTTCTGGCCTCATTGATGGTCAGTCATGGTTCTTTAGATCTTCCTCTACATGCTTCAACCATGTCCTCCCCTCAGTGCCGTTTGTATGGAAGCCAATTATTGTTCATTCTGCAAACATGGCCAAATCATTGTAGTCTGCATCTCCGAATTTGCTCTACAATCGGTGGCTGTTGGTCGCACCTTGCTCGAACTGTTTTGTTTTGGAGACGGTCGCTGAGGGCAACACCCAGAATCTGTCTCATGTATTGCATTTGGAAGACTTCAAGCTTATTGATGTCTGATTTGAGCAATGTCCACGTTTCTGATCCATACAGGAGGAAGGGCAGAATCAGCATTTGGAATAGGCGAATTTTGGTCTTGAGGGAAATATTTGCCTTCTTCCAAATGCATCACTTGAGCGAGGCAAATGCAGTTGTTGCCTGACTGATCCAACTGTGAACTTGGCAGTCGATGCCATCTTCTTCTCCTGCACCAACGATCCCAAGTATTTGAACTCTTGGATCTGCTCGATCTGGGTATCCTTGAGGTGTACGTTGGCCCGTGATCCATCTGTTGTGAGAACTTTGGTCTCGTCTGTATTAATTTTTAAACCATAGGATTGGGAGATGCGGGAAATATCATAAGAATATCAGTTGCTTCCGCATCTGTATCAGCAAATATGGCACTGTTGTCAGCGAACACCAAGTCAGTCAAAAAGTTGGTATTGTCATACTGCACTTGATGCCTGTCTTTAAAAGCTTCTCACATAACTGCATTGATCACGACATTGAAAAGCAGTGGAGAGGCGACATCTCCTTGAACTCCAGTCTGAATCAAAAATTCTTCAGATAAGCTGTTTCAAATCCATACGCTGCTGGTTAAACAACCATATGATGCTTGGAGAAGCCAAATGATTTTCAGTGGCACATGCTCATTCTGCAATGCACTCCACAGTATGGGCCAGTGGATGCAATCGAATGAAGACTTGAAGTCTATAAAGATGATGACCATTCACTTCCTACACCTGATTCTTTCTTCTACTAATTGACGGAAGGCAAATATTTGATTGACACATCCTCAGTGCGGCCTGAATCCTGCTTGCTCTTGTCTGCTCATGGTGCCCCTGCAGCCTCAATTGGATGATCTTCATAAACACCTTTCCGACAATCGAGAGTAGGCTGATGTCATGATAATTCTTGCACTTCCAGTTACGTTACTTCCTTTACTACTTTAAGATTTTACTGTGCCTATAGGCCCCTAAAAATGTGCCAAGTTTGAAGAAATTTGATGACTCGAATGTCTGAAGGTTTGTTTATAGTTCAACGAAGCTAATGTTTTGTTAGCACCTAGAACGTCTGTCACCCTGCATTCTAATTTGCTTGTTTTATAGGGCAGGATTCGAGATTACCTGCTGTGAGTTTTTGCATGTATCAGTAGTGCGACGTACTGAGGTAAAACTATCATGTCGCGTAGCCATCCAATTTGTTGCCACATAATTATACTTTCATGGTGTATATAAGTGCAGCACTGCGAAAACTTGCAGCAGGTAATCTCAAATCTTATATAAACAAGAGTAATCTTTAAATGCCTCAATAAAAAATTCAACATTGCTATTTGAACCAAGGATCTTCTTGATTTGAACACTCTGCCATTTTGTTCAAATCAAGCATATAACCATAATGTTGAAACCTAGAACAAGTTCTAGGTTGTTAACTTCATGTTGGTTATACTGCATTATAGATGACGTCAGAGTATAAATCAATGAATTGTTTCTAACTTCGATGTCGTCGATGACAGTCTCCATCACGTCAGACTATAAAAAAGCCTTGACCCTCTAGGGCTAATATCCTTCACCCGATATTAAGTATAATTATTGGTATTAAGTATAACTTTTTATTTCAGTTAATAAAATGTTGACATAATATGTAATTTTGGTTTCGTACTGGTTTACATTTTCAATGTTTTA
This sequence comes from Olivierus martensii, assembly GCA_000484575.1. NCBI lineage: Eukaryota > Metazoa > Arthropoda > Arachnida > Scorpiones > Buthidae > Olivierus > Olivierus martensii. Next base: position 7,428 of record AYEL01071344.1, read on the forward strand.
TGCTTTATTCAAGCAAAATGCTATCAAACTATTTTTCTTGTCTTTGAACATCAACCAATCTGCTTGTGTTTGATTGAGATATCCTTCATCAATATTAAGTATAAATATTGATATTAAGTACAAATTTTCATTTCAATTAATTAAAAGTTGACATTATATATTAGGGATTGCAATACCGGTAAACCGGTTTACTGGTAAATTGCGAATTTTAGCCACAAATTATTACTGGTAATTCTACATTGTCTTTACCAGTAATTCGATAAATTATGAACATAGCTATAATCCATTTTTTTGTACTTATTCGATGGGCCGCGCTATTAATGTAAATCACCAATTATGTTTAGCGTATGGAACCCATTTGGTTGTGATCAAAGTACTGTATTACAGAAATGATATAGTAGTATATGAAACTGAAGATAAAAAACCGGAATCTGTTGAATCAGCTGAAGACAATTCTGAGTATTCTGACAACTCCCAACAAGATTACGACAGAGATACTTAATATAATGGCGAGGTTTTAGAAGTAATATAGCTAAACATTCGATGAATTTAAATTTAATTCATTCAGTATGTATAATGTTATTTTTCCTAATGATGCAACTTTTTGGATGCACAGTGTGACTGTCCGGTATTTTTAAAAAAAATATATCTGCAAACATACGGTAAGAAAAGCAATTAGACTGAAGAATATTTTTTACCTTTGCAATTACGTTATCCATGAAAGAGAAACTTAACTTATTGATCAAAAGAAAAACAAAAATACAACATGCTAATCTGCTTCTGGCACAAAAATAAAAAATATTAATAAAATCGTTAAAAAGAACTGAAGTATTTTCAACAGGAAATATATGGGGGAAATTGTAAGGCCCGCAGGCCCGAGGATGATGTTGACAGGCGTTGGCCTAAAGAGCGGTGAGAGATGCGCGTAAGGACGGATAATGAGGTTCGGCAGATGGAACAGAGACGATGTTTAACAAAACAACTTCCTTTATTAGAGAGACTTTCAAATCACAATTAACAACTCACAATATTTGAGAGAGATACCTGTATTATCTTGATTATGATGACAACAATGAAAATTAATGTCAGCTTACCGTTGAAGGATCAACACAAAGATGTTAAACAAAGTCTTTAATCCAAAGATATCAGTCTTTAGTCCTTTCAAAAAATTCGGCGCATAACCTCTAAGAATTCGAAGACGAAAGGAAAACTGATGCACTAGTCGAAATCAGATGATCATTGAAGAGTTTAGTGGATTAAACAGGGCCTCCGGACCTAATACGATCTCTCGGTGATACCCCGGAATATCGAAAGATGGTCGATGATAGGAAATAATCGTAATGGAGATGAACGAGTTTAGCGAGCGAGTTAGAGCAAGCAAGCCCCGATCGAGAGTGCACTGGCTCTTAAATACCGTGACCCTTTTTCCCGGGGATGTTTTTCTCTTTACTTTAAGATAGTTCAGATATCATTTCTTAGATTTTGAATTGACACCTGAATTTCGTTCAATTTCATTGAAATTCATTATTTAAGAGAACATTGATGAAACATAACAAGTCTTATTATCATATTGCAGTATTGGCGACAAACTCCTTAACTCATCTCCCTGGGGGAAGATTATCAACCCCCTACAAAATATATTCAAATAGTCTACTATTCTTTAATAATTATTAAATTAACAAGTGTGAAATCTGAAAGAGCTTTTTCTATGGCGGTATTATTTTGTACAAAAATTAGATCATAATTAGGTGACCAAAGTGTTGATCAGTTATGTTTCTTACCTGCTTATTTTTTAAAAAAGTTGAAAAATAGATCATGTATTTAATTATATATTTTATAATTGTTTTTATTATGAAAAATTATTCAGGTATAAGTATTACTTATAATTTGTTATAAAATTGTTGAATTTTATTTATATAATATAAATAAAATTCAACAATTTTATAACAAATGTTCAGAATGTATTATATTTATGTTCAGAATACAATTTCTTTTCATATACTTTTGTTACAGTATATAAGAATCAAATAAAAATTCATAATAATAACAGATTTTATTTCATATTCACGGTTTAAAGAATTCCCGGTAATAGAAAAAGTCAGTAAATTTGCAATCCCTATTATATATAAAGATTTCATATTGTTTATGTTCTTAATGTTTTCTCATTTTACAATAAAAAAGTTCTGATCAGACAAAGATTCAAACCAATAAAAAATAACTAAAAAATATTACTGCAATTTTATTATTTATAATGACCAAAAATTTAAATTTTATTGATCAAAAAACAAAATTATACTGACCAAATAAACAAAATTGTACTGACAAAATGCAATTTGATACTGATATTTAATTATTTATACTGACCATTTTTTTTACAAAATATTTATCATTAAATTAATAAAAATACTGACCAAATAAATAGAAATGATTCGAGACAATGATATTTCTTCCTGTTAACAACAGTCAAAACATCTGTTTTTAGACAACATAAATCAATGATACTTTATCAAAGCTGAAAAATATAAGGAGCAGTCAAATGAAAACGAGACAGACTATATAACGAGCATGGCATGGAAGTTGGCAACGCAGGTAGATTTATGTATAGAAGCGCCCTCTATTTGGAATCAGGAAGGAACAGAGGGAACGTTCACCGCTGTGTCATTTGTCTGTTAGACATGCTCGAAGTGAGGTCAGCGAGTCATGTGTGCATCCGACATCACTATGGAGGCCGGGAAAGAGGAACAGCATACTGTAGTGCGTTTTTTGACTGCGGAAGGAGTGTCAGGAAGTGAACTTCATGCCCGAATGTCTGTTGTGTATGGCGAATACAGTATGTCACATGCGCATGTGTTTGAGTGGAATAAACGATATCGAGAAGGTTGGGTGACATTGAAAGACAGCAGTTGGTCAGGACAGGCTCATCATATCATTACCCCTTCTGTCATTGCTGCGGTGGATGCTGCTGTCAGAAATGACCAATGCAGCAATGACAGAAGGGGTAATGACATGATGAGCCTGTCCTGGCCAACTGCTGTCTTTCAATGTCACCCAACCTTCTCGATATCGTTTATTCCACTCAAACACATGCGCATGTGACATACTGTATTCGCCATACACAACAGACATTCGGGCATGAAGTTCACTTCCTGACACTCCTTCCGCAGTCAAAAAACGCACTACAGTATGCTGTTCCTCTTTCCCGGCCTCCATAGTGATGTTGGACACACACACGATTCGCTGACCTCACTTCGAGCATGTCTAATAGACAAATGACACAGCGGTGAACATTCCCGCTGTTCCTTCCTGATTCCAAATAGAGGGCGCTTCTATACACAAACCTACCTGCATTGCCAACTTCTGCGCCATGCTCGTCATATAGTCTGTCTCGTTTTCATTTGACTGCCCCTTATATCTTGTTAATTTAGATATTTTTGAGTTAGGTCTGAAAAATTTTAATTTTGTTTATGATTTAAACTTTTGGCTGTTTTTAAATCACTTTTATCACATCACTATAACTAAGTAGGAAGAAACTGATTATAATTGAATATTATGATGTTCCTTGAAGTTTTTGTGTACAGTTGCATTCAACCATTGTTAGGAGACCAAAAAGTGCACAATTCTAAGTCAAAATGAATTTCCAAGTATAGCAATGAAGAATGTAATCATTGTAAACAGAGACCTGTTTTTTTGCTGTAAACCAGCAAAGTTGGCTGTTCTCATCAATTAATAATTGATCTCCATTAATAGTTGAATTTATCCAACATTCCAATTATTTTGGCTATTTTCATAAATTTATTTAGAAAAAAATGTTTGGAAATATTGCATCTTTCAATTTTGATACATGAAATTTATGTTCTATCTATTACAAAAATTGCGAATCATTTTTATTTTTAATTTTAATTATTTAAAGTTTTCTTTGGTTGATTACTTAAACATAGTAAACATGCAACTTGAATATAATTTGTCTATATAAATTTAATAGTATATTTTCATCAATACTTCTCAGAAAAATATTATTTCATATAATTCAAATTAAAATGTTACCTTAAATTCTAATTCCATTCCAGTACAATTCTCTCCTGGTACCATAAGCATTAACTGCTGAATATGTGCGTAGAGATTGCGGGCAGCAATTTCTGTATTGCCAGCTATCACAGCTTCTAAAACAGCATCATGTATAAAAATGTATTGATCTTCTGTCTGCACCATATAATTACGTTGAGCTCGAAGACAAGTTACATGACCATATATATCAGTCGTGTTTTCTTGTTTCAGTCTTTCTAACATAGAATCTATGACTATAAAACAACCTGTTCTTCCCACACCAGCACTGAAAATATTTTTACCATTTATATTATTATTACACACTAACATACTAAAGTGATTGTGTAGATATAATTTAATTACCTGCAGTGAACTATCATAGGGCCTACATCAGGTGGATTCATACTCCGTACTCTCCGAAGAAACATTAGAAAAGGTGTAGGGTGATCTGGAACTCCATGGTCAGGCCATGCAGTAAATTGGAACTGCCTTACTTCTCGTTTTTCAGAATAACCTGACTATAATTATAAACTTTATAAAAACTTTTAAGAACAGTTTTTATAAACTAAACAAATGCAAGAACTGATATTTACTCTATGTAAACAGAAGGTACGGATACAATAAGTAGCTAATTCTTGTAAATCCATTAATGTTACATGCATCACACCATAAACTTCTGTTCCTCTGCTTGGCCAATATTGATCACACTAAAAATTAGATAGTAATTGTTTATGTAGTCTTAATGAATAAATTTTCATATTTTATTAATTCTTAAAGAAATACCTTTATTCTAGTTCTTTCTTCAAGCTTAGTCATCATTACAATGGTGGCACTATGTTGTTCCCAGACCATTCTCCAAAAGTCACCAAAAGTTTCTGGAAGTGGACCTTGAGTAGCAATATAGGCATTTTGTTTTCTATAACCATCACAATAATTTGCGTTAATGTAATCAGAACCCGGAATTCCATCCAACTGTTGCAGTACAACTCGACTATGATCATAAGCTATCACATTAGCATAACGATTTTTAACTTTGTTTACTTCAATATTTGAATTTTCCCAAGTAAATTGTTGGCCTGGTTCAATGGACTAGAATACATAGAAAATATGAAATAACTGTTATATAAATTTAAATTTTATAAAAAAATTCTTTATGGTTAGCCTTTATATAAATACCTCATATTCTTGAGAAAATTTCAAATTTTCATTAGCTTTCAATCTGTCAATGTGATTAGCTAGTTCTGTTACTGGAATAGGAGGATGGTTCATCATTGCCGGAGTCTGATAATTTAGACGCCTCATCTCGACTGGATCTGTAGGATGAGCTGCTACATCTCGTTCTGTAGTATTTGTTAAGAGTTTCATTGTTGTTTCTCCAGCTGGGGTTTTAATAATTTGGTGTCGTCTGTATAATTCAGATAAATTCCTGTAATAATGTCACTTACCCAATAACTGACAAAACTCTCGTTCATCAATGATAAAATAGTATGTACTTTTCAAAATAATTAATATTAAATAAGAAATAAAACTCTTGTAAGAATTTACCTACGAATAATCAGTAATACAATTACAGGAGTAAGCAAAAGAAGAGCTACTACTGGTCCTATAATCCAAACAACTCCTGCTTTATCAGCTGAATCATTAATTTTTGCAATATCTGGTGTATCAGTTTTATCCCATTGGTCACTTCCTACTGGAGATTTACCTGTCAAAATTGCCATGTCAAGACTTAAGCTATCAGAAAATGGACTACTTGTATAAAGAACCTAAAAAAAAAAAAAAAATCAATTTAAATTTCATATTAGTTTCTAAATATTAGGTAAAAAATGATAAACAATATGGTGTGATTAATGAATAAGGAATATACATTAATAAATATATTTCTGATAAAATTTTAAATTTTATTATATATTTAATTTCATGTATATTTCTAAATAGGAGCTCTGCCCCTGTTGCCTTTATCCACCAACTCTGTAAAGGGCTGCACTCCCAGTTCTCCAGTATAGGAATGAGGCAGTTGCCTGAACTCCAACCAACTGAAAACTAATTTCAGTAGTACCTCTCTATATATATTATATGAAATTACTTTTAAATGAATTATCATATTAGAAAAAAGTTTTTATTTCTTTGCATATAAATAACAATTCTGAAAATAGCTATTGAAAATTAAACTTAAAAAGGATGTTTAAACAGAAATCACAAACCACCCATAGCAAAGATACTGAAGTTAGTTTGACTGACAAATATGGAATAAATTGTGAAAACTGTTAATTTAATCCAGCAATTAATTCAGCAAGGCATTAAGCTTTTAATTTTATATAGTATTTTATTTATTTTTTTTATTTAAATTTCTATACTACTATTACATTTTAAATCAAAAAATAAATAATTTAGAGTTAATAATAAAAATAAATCTAATAATAAAAAGTTTATTTTTTAAATAATTGAACTGCTAAAAGATATTGCATCATCTATCAATAATAAATATCACATTTTTAATTTTCAATTTTTTGAGACTATTAAAATAAAAATTTATATCAATACAATTTTTTCGTTACAAAAGAAACAAATTTCATATATCATATACAAATAGTCCTCAACTTAGAATGGAATTTGATTCCAAAAATTTTGAACCCCACCATCATAAATCAAATGAATGAAAGTCAGAAATGCCCAAAATTTATAGTTTTCTCACAATTAATGTTTACTAAGACACTATATATTATCTTAATAAACATAAAAATACAAAACTACAAGAATCAAACACAAAAAAAAAGGATGTTTTCCACATAACAGACTATTGGATATGGAAACTGAACCTAGGTCAATTGCATTGACTATTAGCAGAATTTATCAATGACATCACTGTTATAAGTACAAGTGGTCATAACTTAGGACTATCTATATTATATATGTTTCATATATACAGTCTAAGCTGGTTATAAGGGAATCGAGGAGACCTACACTTTTTGTTCCTTATAACCGAATGTGCAACAAATTGGCGCATCGTCGGTTGGGCAAAGTAAACATTGAAGAGTTTTCAACTAACTGTAGAATTGTTATTTCGATTTTAATATCTGTTATTTGAGTTGTGTAATTATTCGATTACTGGTTATGGATCTTATATCTGTGGTATACACAAAATGGGAAATAATTAATACTAGATATTATCCGCTCATATAAATGAGTGGAAATCCTGTCATTTAATCTCATAAACTTGGAGTATAACTCTAAATCTTCTACGAACTTATATAACAAATTATTATGTGGCGCCATTTTTAGGGTACAGCGCCACCTGTGAATTTTGTCTTTTTAGAAGAACTGTAATTTTAATATAATTTGTATTCATTAATTTTTAAATTATTAATAATGACAAAAAATTTTGCGGTCGGGAAATAAAGAGAGAAAAAAGCAACAAATTGGCTTTTTATGATGTTTTTTATTATTTTTAAATAAATTACACTGATGGCTGGCCGATAAAGCAGGATGAAAAGTAGGTCATCACAAGGAAGAGTACAGAAAAATGAAAAATTATGTCCCTTATAGCCGAATTTTTCATTATATCCAAATCTGCTATATCCAACGAAAAATACACACAAAACATAGGTTTTTCCCCAGGACCAGATGGGTTTTTCCCTTATATCTGACTCCCTAATAACCGACTTCGACTATATATAGAGAGGTACTACTGAAATTAGTTTTCAATTGGTTGGAGTTCAGGCAAATTTTACATCAATTTCCATTATTTAAATTTTTCATGTGATTGATTTTTCAACCATTAATAGGAATACTGCCATATAAGTAAACTGATAAGAATTGACTGAAATCTACAGAAGAGAAGAAATCATTTAGCAAATTTAAATATGGAAATTTGAATCAATACTTTTTAATTAAATATATTAAATAGGTATTTTATTATTATGCTATAAAAAAAGTTCATTTTATTTACTAAATTAATCAATATCTATTAATTCCTACTATATAATAGTTTAGAAAAATCAATAGTTATTCAAATTTAGAATCAGAATGAACAGCCTTTATTATTATTAATTCTTACCAAAAATAAAATAGTTAAAATTTTGTATATTTGTCAATGCCTAAGTCTATTTTTATCATGGTTCTAAGAAATTATAAAAAAAATTTTTATAATTTCATTTCTAATGGCTAAGATTTATTTTTCAAAAGCTTTATTGGTAATTTAAATTGTTAAAAATACAAACAATTTGTGAGAGAAAAATCTATTAAATGGCACAGCTTTAATCTGTTACTAAGGAAATGAAAAACAACTAAAATTTGGATTGTTAAATGTATCACTGAATCAAGCCCATATTTTTATTTTGAATAAAATTCATTAGTTGACAATCATGTTGCCACCTAGTCAGTGATCGAAACCTGGACACTAAAAAAAATTTTTTTTCATATAATGTTTATTAGTTATATAAAATACAGAAACATGAAAAAAAGTCAACTTCTGACGAAAAAAAAAATAATAATGTAAATATTAAATAATTTTTAAGCAATATGATATAAAAATAAAAAATAATTCATAAAAATCACAGAACATAATAGGTTCATATTTTATTTATTGCCTTAAAAATATATTTTTTATTGCTCCGCACTGCTTCCAAAATCTTTTTATTTTTTATTATTTTATCAAAAAATCAGTCAGGTAATATTTAAATTATTACAGATTAATAATTCTGCTTTTACTTTTTCTGCTGTTAATTATTTCCCCATTGTATATATGTTGTATCAATGTTACGGTGAATGTACTTCTGGTCATATAAAAAAGTACAGAAATGAAAAACTCACATTAATGAAATGATTGAGCAGTTATTTTCGTAAATGTTAGGTTAAGAAACAGTTTCGCTTTCACAGTCACTATTTGCGGTGATATTTGGAACTAATATTGTCGTTTAACAGAACTCTTGAAATTTAAATACAAGTTCTCTCATAATTTTTTTTTGTAAATTTTCAATTTCGAAGGAAACCGGACAAATGAACCAATATCCCGGATCATTAATCAAAAAACCGAACTGTCCGGGGGAACCGGTCAGGTGGCAACACTATTGGCAATTGTTATTCATTGTATGGATTCATCATAATTCAAAAGCATACAGAAGCATTAAACAAAAAATTTTAATACAGATTGAGATTAATTTAGTATAGTTAAACTGCCATATCACATAAGGGATATATTTTATATGGTAGCAGCCACTAAAAAAGCTCATTGTAGGCTGACCAACATCCATGATGGATCAATCAGAAGGTTGAAGAATGGGGTTCAACAGGCTGGACCTACAGCTCTCCTGAAAACTGGAGGTATGGAACTGGATTCTCCAGGGAATAAGTCAAGGCTTTATCATGTGGCCATCTGGCTGACTTAATAAGGTTGAGAATTTCTAATCTGAAATGTTTGAAATTGAGAATGTTTCAGATTTTGGAATACATTATATGATGGAGTTGAAGAAAAGTGAAAAAAATTCATACTTTCAGAAAAATTCCTTTTATTTGATATGGAAAGAAAAATATAAATGTAACAAAAATGAAAATGTATTTATTTAATATCTTTGAAAGAAACTAATCACTATTAACTATAGAATTACACTATCAGATTACTTTTGATATTTTTTATAATTTTGGCATTTTTTTGGTATATATAAACAACACAACCAAAAATAAGTAGTAATATCAATGATATCTGATGGTTTATTAAATTATGACAATGCACCATGGCTGGACACTGACTATTGAGTGTGCAGCCATGGCATTTCATTTTAGGCAGAAAAGTTTAATAAATTCTTACATACAAACATTAAACATTTCTGCCTAAAAAGATTGAGCTTGTGTCTATATTTATAAACAAAGATAGAAAGTTAATTCCTTGAACTTTGTCCCTGCTAAGCCATTTATTATGGATTCCACAGATATGTTGAATAATCTATATAAGACACTATTAAAGTCAGAAGAATCTCTTGAATTCTTGAAGCAATGCAGAATTAATAAAGTTTTTCTAAAAAGTATATATATGCTTAAACTTCCAATATGCAGTAAAAATATACTTTTGCTAACTTTGCAAACATTAAGAACTGTATTATAATCCTTGCATTGCACTGTTGCCATAGCAACTGTATAATAATGTAATCTAATTTAAATTTAATTAATTTGAATGTAAGTTCGTACTCTTATCCTTTTATGTCTGTTACATTTCTTAAGTGTACTAACTGCTGACAAGGGCTTATTAAAGCCAAAAGTGCTTCAGTTAATTTGTATGCAAGAATTTACTAAACATTTATGCATAAAAAGACTGAGCTTGTATCTATATTTATAAACAAAGGTAGCAAATGAATTCCCTGAACTTGAAAACAATTATTTTGTGATAAAATATTTCCTGTTTAGTGCTACTGTGTGACTTTTTGAATTCTCTAATTGTTTTGAGTTGAAATCAGTTTCTTTAAGAAAAGATAAAATTATATTAGTGATAATCAAATTAAATTTATTAAGTAAATATAGGTAATTTAAAAAGGATGTATAAAAGATAATGATTAAATAATGAGTTTTATAGAAAGTAATAATTGGCCATATTAAAAAATATTTCATTGGCATATTAAAAATTTGTCAATTTTACTAAGAAAATCATTTTAAACAGACTTCTTATTTAGTCATTATTTAAACAGCAATTTCAGTTTGATTGCCTTGCAATCCCCCTTCACAGTTGACCATACAAATCATATGACCTAACAATATCTATCAAGAGATTGAAATCGATAAAGCTTTAGCAAATTATCTCACCAGAAATAGAAAGTGATGTTACCAAGATAGCATTTAAACTTTGTACGCAGTTTATCTTAAGCTTCCCAATATTTCTAGTAGAAAATCCATGTTCATAAATTTTATATTAAACAAATAGTCTAATAAAAAAAGAAAACAATTTCATAGTAAAGCTAAATGCAGCAATTTATAAGGGGTAGATAAAACAATAACAAACCAAAATAAAATATTTTGAAATATATATTAAAATAACATATTAACTCCTCATTAACTATTGACTTTCACGGTATGAAGCCATACTGATGGTACCAAAGAGCTGCATGTGGCTTGCAAATTGCAATTTGGCTACCATGGATATATAAATACAATCTGTGTTTTGTAAATTCATAAGATTTAAAATATACATATCCAAATAAGTTAAAAATTATGCTTTTAGAAAACAAGATGAAATATATGTTTAAAAAATAAATCAACAAAAAATTCCAATGAATTTTTTAGAAATTTTTTGAATTTTAATCATAAATTAAATTTAATGGATTCCTAACATTGAAAATATATTTTATTATCTTTAAATATATGTGACAAATAATAAATAAATAGCAAAATCATACTTTTTGAGGTGTGTCAACCACAGCCCGAACAAAAACTCTATAACTGACACCTTTCTGTAGTCGTCGGTTCAGAAAACCCAAGTATTTATTTCCATCACCAAGAGGAAATGTTTCAGGAATATATCTTCTTAAAAATTTTGCTGCAATGTATGGACCCACTTTATCAAGTGGAGTAGCAGTTAACTAAATCAAAACAATTATATTTTAATAAAAGCAAATATATAGAAGAAATAGTAATAATAGATTAAAATGAACCTCTTCAATGGTATAAGAATCTGGTTCTTTCATTACTTCTTCAGCAGGAACTACAACTAAATAATAGTGACTGATTGGACCATATTCTTCAGATGCTTGTGGCAAAATGACAGTTATTTCATGATCATTATGAACACCAAATGAATCTGGTTTTACCATTGGTTTTGGAGCTGTAACAAAATTATTTTCAAATAAATTCTAAATTTTTTATGAAATAATAAATGATGGGTTATCTGCAATAATCACGTAAATTGATTTAAAGTCAATTTGCAGTAAAATTGACATAAAGAATGCAACTATGTTTTCATAAACTATTTATAATATATGTTTGATATAAATTATATAGTTCCTCCAATTATTTATATTTCTTTATATTATATTTAAAAGCAAATTTCATTTACCTGATTATTGCATAAATTAAATTCATTCATTTTTTCTGAAATGAACAGAATACAGGTAGTTCTTGACGTACGACGATTCACAGTTACCATGGCCAAAAATTATTAAAAAATTCTCAAATTTAAATTTGCCATCTCCGTATACATACATATATCACATTGCTTTTGTATAAGCATCGCAGCATTGCTATTAGTCAGCAAGCAAAGCCTTTCAACAATACGCAATAGCCACTAGTGTGATTCATCCACTTCTAGCTTATCACAATCTTTGGTACATTAGTTGCTAATCATCAATCGAAGTGTTTGTTTCTCTTACTGCAATTTTATATCTCATCATCACTCTATCATGTCCAGTAAGAGAAATAATACTACTGATGAAAAAATTTCTTAAATTTTTCTTTCTTAATTTTGTATTTATGTATTTAATTGTATATATGCTAATCTGGTACTAATAAATAATTTATAAATATTTATGTAAATTTATACATTTTAAACCATTTTAAATTAAATAGAAACCTAATTTATGAAAATATTAAAACAGAAATCAAACAAATTAAAAATTAAAAACATCCCCGATTTATGTCAGAATTGACTTACAATGGAGATGCTGGAACAGAACCCCATCATAAATCGAGGACTACCGAGGACTACCTGTACTTATTTAAACAAGTAATGTAAATTTTATTGAAAGTAACTGTAGACTATATTAAAATTTGACATTTTACATTTTGAAAAATATAATATCAATAGAATATCATCATCAATATACTAAATATAAAACACTGCCTAATAATTTACTGTGTCATCTTTCTTCATAAGCATCAGAAGAAATAAAAAGCTTGATTATCTTATTGAAGATATATAGCTAATTACAAGATAACTTTTTTTTTTTTTCTGAAACATTATTTTCTTTGAAATGGAATGTTTTGAAATAGATCTATCAAGAAGAAGTATTTTTAAGTAAAGAATTCTGATTTAAAATGGAAGGTGAGGATAGTCATCCCCAGCTTTTATTTCAAATCAAAACTTTGTATTCTTAATCATAAATAAACAAATTTTCTGCCAATATGAGACCATGTTTCTGCTTTCTTTTAATATTCATGTTATTTCACTTTTCCAAAGATTTATTAGTTTATTTTAAGACTTATTATAACTTTAGTTTGCAATATAGTTTTCAAGAAAAATTAAAAATACAGGCATTCCTTATTATATGGGCATAATTTATTCTACAAAATAGCTTGTAAACTGAAAACTCATACAATAAAATTAAAATCTACCTCTTTATTATGCTGCTCCATAATTTCCAAACAAAAATACAATAAAACTAATAAAATTTCAGCTCACTTGGGCAGGGAAAGAACAATCCATAAACGTCAAAAAACAACGGATTCACTATAGTGCACTTTCTGCTCACCCAAGCCCTCCTCAGTAGTTCGAACTACTGAGGAGGGCTTGGGTGAGCAGAAAGTGCACTATAGTGAATCCGTTGTTTTTTGACGTTTATGGATTGTTCTTTCCCTGCCCAAGTGAGCTGAAATTTTATTAGTTTTATTGTAATAAAATTAAAATCCTATTACCGGTATGTTCCATGATTGACTGATTCCATATTCAATAACTGAATATGGAAACTTGTTTTTCATTATGGGAGATCAATAATGATATGACATCATCTAAAAGAGGACTGTTGCATTGATTTTTAAATATATGGGTAAATAGTCATATTACCGATTATTTTCTGAAATTTCAGCAGAGAATGATATAGCTGCTACAAAAATCTATATTTGCTTTTTCACAAGTAATTTTAACATTGCATATTTTTTGAACTGTTCAAGTTATCTATGACTAGCCTTAAAACTGATAAAAGGCTGCAATATCTTCATTTAAAATTATTTTCTCTTGAATAATAATGAAAGCTAGAATTGTATGTTTATAAGAATGGTTGAATATCCAATGTGTTAAATTTTCTCCATTTGTCTTCATACTACCTCCCTTAGTCTAGTTATATACTTAAACTTTGCATCTAATTAATTGAGCCCCTTTTTTTTGCAAAAGTATAATCTTCACATTCGATAAAGACAACAATATGGTGAAACAAATTTTTCTAGTATGTTCACCCATTTTAGAGTCTATTAATATTATCTAATTTCTGGGCTAAGAACAATGGATTTCTTTCTTGACTTTAATATCACTGATATCATGTTCAGTAATTTTTAGAATCACGGCCTCTAAAGATTTAATTAATGTGACGTAATATTAAAAAAAATTATTAAATGCTTATTAGCTTAGAGAATTATGAGAATACAAAATGCACAGCATTTACACAGATGCAGATAAGTATTTTTTTAAAGCAGTGGGAGGATTGATCCAGGTCTTGCCATAAGCTGCCCACAATTGTACATGACTAACTATCCTGTAGAGCAGGGGTGTCAAACTAACGGCCCAAGGGCCGCATGCGGCCCTTGGGCCGTTAGTTTTTTTGTGGCCCCCAATGCTCTTAACTAAAATGAAAATGAGAACAATATGTTATGAGATAATAGGAAGTAACTCTAGCTTCATAGCTATGTCATATAAAGTGATGCACTTGTTTGATTTTAACGAAATTTGTTGTGCAAGTTTTTTCGATTGGCTTTATTGGGCATATACGTACAGATGGCTTTCAGATTGGTGACAAACTAAGTGCTTTCTTGCAAAGACTACATCGTTTTGTGAGAAATTTCATACCAAAAAACAAAAAGTTATAAATGAGAACTTGTATTTTTTTGGATATTTCAAACAATTCCTCTTTGAAGGACGTTTATAAAGGACATGCTAACGAGCTTGTTAAAGATTTATTTGTTGTGTTATTAACTTAATTAAAAAATGTAATTAGGTATGAATATTTAAATTTATAAAATTTCAATGAAACTTTTGTTTTTTGTATAGAAAATCTGACTTTTAATGCTTAATAGAAAATTAGATTTATTGTGAGAAATTAAATAAAAAACACATGCATAATTAAAAGCAATTATGTGGTAATTATATATTTTTGCAATGTGTTCATTTGATTACACAATGTTTATAATTATCCTATCTATATTTCTGAATCTTTACTCTAAAATGTAATTTAAAAAAATTTTAAATGTGATGTGGTCCTGCAGCAATCTTATAGGCTCATTAAATGGCCCTTGAATTAAAATGAGTTTAGCACAACTGCTGTAGAGAGTGGGGGATGGGGATTAATATGATTTGATTCCTTGAGAAATTTATTTTAGGTTAGAGTCTGGCCCAAAATAATTTCTCAAGGGACTTGAATCTCTGAGCAGTGCCCACTCTAGCATTTATGATGCCCTGGACAAAAAGACAAGTTGCTGCCCCTTAAACATATACTTTTTAAAAATATATAAGGTGGAATGGGGTAAGGGCATAGTTGGGGAAGTGCATTATCGGGCTTTTTTAAGCGAAATTTTGCTATTTGATATTGTAGTAATCTACTACAAGTTATTATCAGCCTATCGACATAGATAACACACAATGAATGATGCAATTCCAGTATTTACATTGACCTGTACATAAGCATGGGGGCTTCCAGTATTTACATGGACCTGTACAAAAAGCACCTTGGGGTAGTCGTGTCCAAACAGCACACACAACTTTGACAGTATATTAAAAGTACAATAATTCTTAAGATAACTTCACATTATGAATTAACTATTTTTATGGTAAATATGAAGAATATTGATTAAAGTTTCTATTAAATAAACAATATTTTTCGACATTTCAAAATTTATTGAGAAAAATTCTGGTAAGCTTTTGCCCCATAAATATTGTTACCTGGGGCAAGTGCAGATCAGCACCTTGGGGTAATCGTGTATTGGGCTGCTTTAGCCTCATAACACATTCAATTTTATTTTTTTGAGTTCTACAATTTAATTTGTTTATTAACTTCTTTTTCTAGCATACATCAGAAAAACCAACAGGGAGCGATTATTTAAAAGAAATAAATGAAATGTGAACATTGAGATGACGATTGATAAATGCAAAGATATCAATTAAAATTTTCATATAAACCATTTTTTATTTGATAAAAACATTTTGTCATATTAAATAACAAAATGTGTGCTTTGTTACTTTGAAAAAAATAAAAAGTGATATAAAGTAAATAATGTGAGATGAGATATAGTGAAATAAAACAAAAATATAAAGTGATATTCACAAGTTGTTATTAAACAATTTGTGTACTTACATCACTTTATATTTTTATATAAGTTATTACTAAACAATTTGTGTACTTACATCATTTTATATTTTTGTTTTATTTCACTGTACCATCTCTCTCACATTTCATTTCTTGTTTCATATTCAATCTTTGTTTAACAAAGGATAACTCTAAAACGAAACAACCTATCTTAATGTGGTAAAAAGCATTTTATAGTAGATTTGTTCATAATTCTGCTCTTACCAATTAGCATGTGTAAATAAACTTCAAAGCTTTTTTAACTTGCACATACACTCTTACCCCATTTTGAATTAAATGCAGAGTAGCTGATATTTTATACGATCTTGTAGCAAATTTAAAATTTTTAAGGATGAATTAAACAGTAATAGCTGCACAATGTGATTGTTAACAACCCTGTTAAATATTTATACGATAAGTTAAAATACTTGTGTTTATAGTCCAACTTTGCAAAAACTGTTCCGCACTTACCACACTCCACCTTTAGCTTTTAAATAAAAATCAAATGGCTATCATCACTGATGTATTAGCAAGAATAATGCAATTGTGTAACGAAATCGCTCTTTTATAATTAGAGATAATAAACAAGTCGATGCATGATATTTCTTTCCATTCCTGTTTCAAACAAGTTAATGCAGCTACCTGTGTGCTGTTCAATGCGTTGCACAACTTAAATACCTAGCCTTTTTTGTTATTTAATTAAACAAGCCCCTCTTTTATTTTTATTTATTTCAGAATTAAGAATTGCAAATATTTTTTAGCTTTTAGGCAAAAACAGTAATTACAAAATGTAAATTGCATGGTAACTTTAGCCAAAGAAAAAATCGACAAATATAAATTCAATTAATTAAATATTTAACTTATAAATATTTTGTCACCTTCATAACCAAAATGTCGCCCTTTAAATTTGCCGCCCCAGACAAATGTCCGGATTACTGGCCCCTAGAGAGGGCCCTGCTCTGAGTGGAAAGCCAAAGAATTTTTATATAATCAATCAAAGATAGATTACTGGCAATATTTTAGATGATGAAAGAATATATGAATTTATATACAGCCTAATTCATAAGAGTAAAAATTTACTTTTAGGTCCAAGAGACCTCTAAACAGCACACCTTCAATTTTACCCAAATAACTGCAATTTTTGTGCTTTGTTTGAAATTTGAATGCATTTATCTTATATAAGTGAAAATTCATATTAGTAACTGCTTTGATAATGAAGAATACCTTAATTTTCATATCCCTAAAATTAAAAGAGAATCAATTTTAAATATCTAAAATTCAGATTTGATGGCGAATTGATAAATTTAATAATTCATATAAAAGGTTAATGAGAAAATAATTAAACAATATGTTACTTAATTCAACAATGTTTTCATTCAAACAATTATAAAAAAGTTTAAAAATATAAATTATGGATTCATACTTAATGCAATTTTAATTATCTTATAAATTTTTAAAATTAGATTATAAGATATGATTATAAGATAAAAAGACTAATTTCATAAGATGAAAATAATTATTGTAATTATGCTATTGTAACCACTGTAAGTATTAGTGAAGTGATTCTTTAACTTTCTTAGACCGCAGACCCCCTTTAGAGATCACTCGCCCTCATGGACCCCAAGAATTAACTCAAAGTTTAAAGCCCAGAATTTGCATCATACATATTTATTTCTAGTGTTTCATCAGTGATTTTCACCATTTAAGGAAAAAAATTAAATAAATGCACACATTTTATTTTATTTTTTGCATTTTATTATAATGTTAATTGTAGCAATTACATTCAATTAATCAAAAGTATATAAAATACAATTTTTGGATTAATAATGAATACTAACAAAGAGATGACACAACACTACTTGTTAATCTTATATCTTGTGAGAGGGATGATGCTGCATTTAACTGACAAGTTGTGATATATTGGGCTTAATGGTAAAAACCTGAATCCTAAGTTCTGATTCAACATTTTACAAATGGTTTCTGTACTTTTTTTTAAGATACATGACAGCAGAGAATGATTTTTCACATAAGTAAGCTGTTACAAAGGCATTAATACTTTCATGGCCACCTTTGATAGCCCTGGAAATTCATCCTGTAAGTAAGCCCAAAAATTTGCAAGTGTCTTTTCCTTGAACTGCATTTTCAGAGCACAGTCTGTTTGTTACCTCCATGAGCTGGTCTTCAGCTTCTGTAAGACCTTCTAATTTATACACGCTAACTGAAAATGGATCTCTGATCCAACTTTTGCTTGCATCAGGCACAGGAAAATATTCTCTGAATGACTGCTACAAGTGTTTCAAATGTTGTGTGAAGAGGACTTGTCATTCCAGAGAATGACAAGTCCTCTTCACACAACATTTCTTCTTCCATGGAACAGAGAAAATTTGAAAAGTTTGGAAATGTCTCCTCATATTTTCCATTCAGTATATATTGATGCCACAACTTCAACTTTTTGATCATTGCTTTGATCTTGTCTTCAAGTAAAAATATGGTTACTTTTTCTCCTTGAAGACTTATGTTCAGATTATTTAAATTGATGAAGATATCTGATATGTATGCTAACTTGACTAACCAGGAAAAATCATTCAAACAATTGCTGAGATGAAATTGCTTATCAAAAAGAAATAGTCTTAATCTCTCAATTCCCATAACTGAGACAAAACTTTATCTCGTGACAGCCAGCAAACTTCACATGAAGCAAAAGCTGATGATAATCAATGTCCATTTCTTTGCAGAGCTGCTCAAAAAGTCTTGAATTCAGTGACTTGTTTTTAATGAAATTGACAATTTTGACTGATTTATTTAAAGTCTATTGAAGCTCTTCTGGTATTTTCTTGACCATTAGTGCATCCTTTGTGTAAGCAACAATAGAACCATGTTGTTGACAGGGTGATTTCTTTTATTTATGTTGCAAATCCAGTAAGCCTTCCCGACATTGCTCGTCTCCATCTGTGCTAACTCCAACACATCTCAACCAGTCTATATTATGAGATATTATAAATGCATTTAAGCTGGCAAAAACGTCTTCAGCTGTAATGTGCATCAAATAGATGAAGAGTAAGTCCTCGTAAAACACTTTTGAGATGTTCATACCTAACATAGCATATCAGTGTTGCTTTGTTTGTAATGTTTGTGCTTTCATCCAGTTGCTAAGTAAAATAGGGGAATATGCAAACTCTTTCTAATAACTGCTCCTTAATATTTTCAGACAAACTGACGATTTGCTTCTTAACTTTATCATTTGACATATGGTATCAAAGAGAGATCTTTGGCAGCTTT
This sequence comes from Olivierus martensii, assembly GCA_000484575.1. NCBI lineage: Eukaryota > Metazoa > Arthropoda > Arachnida > Scorpiones > Buthidae > Olivierus > Olivierus martensii. Next base: position 26,999 of record AYEL01071344.1, read on the forward strand.
CTCTCTGATCAATGCAGCTGGTAATACAAGTTCTTCAGGAATTGTGTGAGGTTTTCCAGTTTTTGATATCAGGTGAGAAACTTCAAATAATGCCCTCACGGCATTTTCATTGCTGCACTCATTTGTAGACCTTTTCACAATTTTCGTACTTTCACGAAATTCCTGCTCCTTATTTCTAAAAAGTCAATGCTCTTTGTGATGTATTCTTTGTGTTTAGGTCTACAAATGAGTGCAGCATGAAACCATTGAAACTATATAATAATAAAAGCTTCAGCTCGTCGGGCAGGGAAAACAAGACGTCTTCAGCTGTAATGTGCATCAAATAGAAGATGAAGAGTAAGTCCTCGTAAAACACTTTTGAGATGTTCATACCTAACATAGCATATTTTGTACCTAGAACATATAATTGTTGACATAAAATTTGAAGAACTTACCACAAAAAGTAGCTAACGCATCAAAAATACGGCGAATAATTTACGTTTTAAACTGTCACCTAACTTCTCGCTTTACATTGAACCCACGTGAGCGACACCAGCGTTTCTTGAGGGCTACATTCAGAATTATCAAAAGTGCGGCATCACTCCTGGAATTACCATATACAGCCTTTCCTTACGCATTTACCGCCACAAGGCGATACCTTACGATTAGCCTTTCCTTACGATTTACCGTCACGTTATTAAGGGGTATTTTCCTACCCCTTAATAACGTGATTATAGTTTATGGTGCGGGGAGGCAGTGCTTCGGCCTGGTTACCATGGCCAAATGTGGCATTTAACTGTATTCGACATTTCGAAAATGCCACGCGTATCAGCTGTAAAAATTATTTGAAATAATAAATAATTATTAACTGTCAAAAGTTCTAATTCCTTTAACTTTAAACAAGTTCTGTAGTCATTTTTAGTTAAAATTAGTATGGCCCGAAAGTTTTGAGGAAATGTATTAGGTCAGCGATCTCGAACTCAAATTACTTGGAGGGCCGAAGGTACCGTTCGAAAGGAAACCAAGACCCGATTATTTCACAAACTAAACAAAATTATAACGAAAAGAAAATATATGTAATTACTTTCATTTTGAAATCAACTAAAGCACAGTAGTAGTTCCTACTTTATTATTAATAATAGCATGAATCATTACATACATTCATTTTTTCTGACAGACATATCGAAATAACACGATATAATCGCCAGATGATAAAGCAGTTTTATTAACGTAAAATCGTCATAATTTTCCCTCTGTAACATATATCTAAACAAATAGTTAAAACATCTTGGCGGGCCGCCAGTTTGAGACCACGGTATTAGGTCGTGCTCAACCATCTATATTCAAACTGGATTACCACACCTTCAGTTTTTCGGGAGGGGTCCGGGCCTGGTCTGTTGAACCTCATCCTTCAACCATCCGGTTGACCCCGTCATGGGTGTTGGGCAGCCGTGATGGGCTCTACAAGTGCCCGCCGCCAGATACAGTATATCTCTCGTGCGATATGGCCACTTAATTTACCTAAACAACCAACCTAATAATTAATAAAATGAGTATAGCACCCCAATATAGAGTACTAGACCATTTTATTATTATAATTTTTTATAAATACACATTTTCCATCATTTCGAATAGTGTGTGCAAAATACTTAATAACAAATAATAATCTTTATCATTAAATAAATTAACATTATTTTAAATTTAATAAGGATAGACTGTTGTTTGATATTAATTGTATGAACTTTAATACTTAACTTATATTAATTGTAATATATTAATACTTTTTTCTTATTGAGTTTTGTGCAGATCAACAAAAGTTTTTCTTAGATGGAGTATAATGGCTGAACCATTTACTAATAATGAAATTAAGTATTTGAGAGATTGTTCAAATATATCATCCAAATAATTTATATTCTCCATTTTTAATGGTTCGGAAATGATTGATATTGGATCAATTGTTTGATATTTTAAATACCAGAAAATTAAAACCTTGATTTCTGGTATTTAAAATATCAAACAATTGATCCAAAATTCTAATAAATTGAATAGTTCCTTCACACCCTGGAAAATCAGGGTGTTTCATTATTAGTAAATAATGCAAAGCATCAGCAATACTAGAGCTAAATGTTTCTGCAGCCAATTTTATATTTTCTTTCTTGTTCCAGAAATGAACACGAGTTCCTGACAGTTTGTTTGAAAACTTTAATTGTTCCCGCTCTCGTAGTCTATTTAATTTAACTATACAGTGGTACCTTGGTTAACGACGGTAATCCGATTTAGGGTTGTCGTCGTTAACCAAAACTGTCATTATCCAAGGCGCGATTCCTCATAGGATTTAATTGAAAATTGATTAATTCGTTACGGCTCCTTCCCACAAACAGAGTAAATATTAAAAATGCAGTTAAAACTCATTGAAAATGTCATAAAAATATGGAAAATATCATTTATTTATTATATTTGCTACAAAAAAATTAACATTAATAAAATGAATTGTTCGTGGAAACAGTTTTTAATTAGCAATCTTCACTAGAAGGACAATTGGGCTCACTTCGGAGTTTTTGACAAACGAACCCGTAAACACTGATTAGCAGCTTATAGATTCAACGATTAATATATAGATAAGATTTGATTTTGCCTTTTGATGGTGAACGAACAGTGACACGCACTCGCCGATTTATTGTCTATATGAACTATAGGATCTCGGACAGACGTTTTTTCTTTAATGGAATCCGAAACTGCGACGTCACACTACTCACAGGTATGAAGTAATATATAACACAAGCAAACAATAGAATCAGACTTTGTTCGCAGAATTTAAAATAATTCCCTGCCTGACGAGCTGAAGCTTTTATTATTATATAGTTTCAATGGTTTCATGTTGCACTCATTCGTAGACCTTTTCACAATTTTCTTGCTTTCATGAAGCTCCTGCTACTTATTTCTAAAAAGTCAATGCTCTTTGTAATGTATTCTTTGTGTTTAGTTTCAAAATACCTTTGCAGTTCATGGTTTCATGGCAATAACACATACTGTGGAAGTTGCTTGTCTTCTGAGCTTGAACATGTGAACCCCATGAACAAATATTACTTGCTATAACAGTGGCACTTTCTAAGATGACTGGTAGGTTCACATTGCTTTGAACTCAAGGCAACCTCATCATTGAAATCTACACTTTTTCGTTTCAAATTCGGCCAGTGGTCCATCTTAGGTCAAAAGTCACAAGCACAAAATTCACTGCAGAAACATCTAGAAGTAACTTTACTATTATCCAATAAAGGTCCGGACAGAAACAACTCGTGATTACTGAGAAGTCTTTGCTAACAATCTTAGTCTGAGTCAGATGCGAATGCTGCAATCTTTTCATATGCAGCTTTCTTCGAAAACATACTCCAACGGACTCCCAGTTCCCACAGGAACAGGATATGCATGCTGTTACTGTGGGAACTGGCATTGATTAAGTCATGTTTTGGGCTTATCTACTTCAATTTCTGTTACCTCAGTAAATGGACACCGTAAATTTGTATAATTTTTGTTCCCTCATAATTTATTCTTAACATTTAAAAAGCATTTAAATTTTTTAAGAGCATTTAAAGCTCTTTAAATTCTAAGAATAAATTATGAGGAAACAAAAATTTAAAGAGTAAATGCTCTTTAAAAGAGCATTTACTCTTTTTAAATGAGAAGAATTAAATACTCTTTTAAATGAGCAGAATTAAAGAAAAATGCTCTTGTATTAGTATTTTTCCAAACCTTTGTGGAACACTGGGAGGGTCTCATGGATCCCCTGATAGGGTCCCACAGACTCCTGGACTACAGTTGAAGAACCACTGTACTAGTGTATAAGCTGATCCCCTATTTCAAAGTTTGAAAATCTATAAATTGTATCAATTGAAAATATACTATTTTATGATATTTTTAAATTTTTCTTTACTTATATTTTATATAATTAAAAATTATTTTTGTTTTAAATCATTCCATGTTTCTAATTTAAAGATTCAACTTACCTGCCATTGCTGTTGTAACTACTATTTTTGCAGCAGGACGGAAACTTTCATCTGGTGGAATAGCAGTAACATTGACTTCATAGCTAGTAAAAGGCATTAAATTGTCAATTGTCACTTCTGTAATATGAGATTGAAGATATATTTTTTGAGGTATTATAGGAAGTTCTTGTAACATCCCTCGACTATCATAGAATTCTTTATGTGCACCATAGGCAACCTAGAATTTAAATAACAACTTTATACATTATCCAGATTCTTCAAATATAAGATTAATACTATTATTTAAATGAAAAATTAATCATATTAATTAATTAATCAAAATAATAACAAACTAGAAATTGCCAATAAACATTATTTTCAGAAAATTTAATCTCCTAAAAGTAATTAAAATTCACAAAACATGATAATGGTTAAATATTATATAATAAATTACTATGTTTATTTACATAAATTTCTTTTTTTAATATTTTTAAATTCTTAATTATAATATATCATAAACAAAAATAATGTAAATTAGATCATAAATCTATAATAAAAATATTTTATTAGAGTAATAGTAATTAAGAATTCAAAACCGTTTAGTTTCTGTAATATTAAGTATAAATAAAGCAGCACTTATAGATTATTTTCTAGAACATTTTTAGCTAATTATTATTTTTAGATTTTTAATGTCAGTTATTATTTTAGTTATCTGTACAATAATATACTGCTGAAAATGGTTAAGAATTAGCTGAAAACGTTTTAGAAAATAATTAATTAATATTTATTACTATCTTACATGCTGTTTTATTTACACTAATAAGACTTAATATAAAAAGAAATTCACATCAAATGTAGAAGTAAATATATTACATATTAATTTTGTGATAATAAATAATGAAAAATTTTCTATCACAAATTATCAACTTTTTAATTATTAAAATTCATTAAAATTAGCTCTGTAATCTGATTTCCAGATTTATTATCCATAATTTGTTGTTATAAAAATTAAATTTTAATGTTAATAAAGCTATAAACAATAGTTTTTGTGATTACTACTAAATATTATTAAAAACAATTTAATTTTTAATGATTTTTCTTATATAGGATGCTTCAAAAAAGTTTTTTAACACACATAATTCATATATTCAACCTTATTTAAAAGGTGTATTATTTAACTTTTCTAACTCTTATATAACTTACTTTTCACATTAGAATTTGTACATTTTGTTTTGTTGCAGTTGATTGAAATACCAACTAGATTATCTTTAGAAGAAAGAAAAACAGTTGCTGCATGAATGGAGATCTAATCACTTACAGTGATTCACAAGAAATATGAGAACATTTCAACTCTGACCTGCCCTCAAAATTGATCATTCATTGCATTTATAACAAATTTATCAAAAATGGTTTTGTTGTTGATGATTACAAAGGGAACAATGGTCAAACATAAACAAACCAATCTCTTGAAAGCATTGTAGTTGCATAAGAAATGTTCTTAAGCAACTTTTAGAAATCAAACAGGCAATACAGTTGTAATATGGTCTATGGGCAATTATGTGAAGAATCTTAAATAAGATTTGGGAATACAATGATATCATTTGTAAGTCATAGAGATATTATTTTGTGTATACTAAACTGTTTGTATTAAAGCTTGCAAAATTTTCCTGGAAACAAAACATCTGGAAACCAACATTCACACTTTAGTCGTTGTCATCATCATTATTTCTATTTCATCCACTGCTGGATATATATGTCTCTTTCTGTTTCCAGACGTACCTATCCTGTGCAATCTGTATCCACTAAGAACCAATTACTTTTCTTATATTCCCCATCATTTGTATTGCCTTCTAGGAATCATTCCCCTTGCCTTGATTGCCACTTTGCAATTTTCTTTGTCCATTGATTATTGGTGTATTTCACTATGTGGCCTGCCCAACACCACTTACTGCTTCTAATTGCTATCTGTATGTATTCTACTTTGGTTTGTTCTCTTATTCATATGTTGGTGAATTCTAATATATAAATTATATACATATATAATCATTTATTTTAAAATACTTTTTACTTAATGAGTTCAATGACAAATGTATGATAAAATTTGAAATTTAATGAAACTTGCTATTGATAGTATAATCTTATCTTTATTAGTCCAATAAATCAAGTTTTACTATTTTATATTACTAAAAGGTAGTCTGTTTAAATAAAGATACCAGTAGTACTTGTTTATATATTGTAAAATACATTTTACCTCATATCTAGCAGGATCCAATTTACTTGGAGGTTTCCATAACAATAACATGCTGTGTGTTGTAACAGCCTGAGCACGAAGTTGTGTTGGTACATCTATAATAGAAGACAAATTAATAATACAGTATTCATATTAACAAATAACTTATTATACTTGGATGTTGAATTATTCAAAAAAATTTTATTAAGAAATTTTCTATTATTACAGAATAAGCATACAAATTTCAATTTTTTGCCAAATTATAATATAGTTTAAAAAATAATTTAATTTATTTATTAATGGCCAACATTATATTCTCTAATGTAATTTTATTTAAATTTTAATTTAATTTTCCCATATTCAAATTTATTGCAAATAAGTGATCATAATTTATGATAAAAAACTACGAAATTTTTATCTTTTACCAGTAGGTGTAACACGAACAGTAATTAATTCAGAGAGACGCCCTAATCCATGTCTTGTAAGAGCTGCTACTCGTATGGCATACATTGCATGACTATCAAGTCCTCCAATTTCTGCAGATGATGTTAAAGGTACTCTTTTACTATTCCATTGATCCAAATCTTCTACTGCAGTTTGGGTGTATAAGACCTACAAATTTCAAAAAACTTGATGGAATCGAGAAGTTTTTGTATAAGATTTATTTTCATAATTGACATAAATGTTTAAAGTTCTTATTTATCAAATATCCAAGCACTATTAGCAATTTTAGAATTTTTTTTAATTCAAATAACAAAAGAATAAAAAATAAAAACGGTTTTGGTCACTTTTAACTTGATTCTCTTCAGTTACTTTCTTTCTAGTCCGACCATTACAAGAAAACATTCTTGTAATGGTCAGACTAGAAAGAAAGTAACTGAAGAGAATCAAGTTAAAAGTGACCAAAACCGTTTTTATTTTATCAGTTATGTTTATATAAAGATTCTTAAACTAGATTCTCATCCATAAAGCCTGTTGAACTATAACCCATATAAACATTTCACCGAAAACTTTCGTAATATATTAAATTTAACTTGTTTCTAAATCGTATGAGATTGAAAGTTATATATTGTTTTTATTTTTGGTTATCAGGCCAGTATTTGATGTTATTAAAATATAAATGAAAATGTTATATATTTTATACAAAAATCATTCAAATAATCATGGAATATTGCTCTTATTTTTATATAAAAAAAATCCAAATCTTAATTATTATATCATATAATAATTTTTTAATACTCATTTTTGCCAATGCACTAAAAATAAATTTATAATTCTATCGATTATACCGGTATTATACTGTGCATTCATTTATTATTAATCAGCTGAAATGAAACATTTTTCTTACATTCGATTCGTTGTGAAATATTAAACATATTATATCTTGAATTTACCATTTGCATAAACTTAATTATTATTGAATAAATTTACTAATTTAATGCATTTATATAGTTATTATTTATTTATTATTTTTATCCTATAAGAGAAATTTATTTTATTGGAATTTAGTTGTTTTTCAAATATATCTGTTTCAATTTGTAAATTGATAGTAATGTATTAGTTTAATCCTTTATTTTCCTATAATATTATTATTTTATTAAGTTCGTGCTTAATTAATTAATTAATAACATTCTGAATGTCATGTTTCGATATTTAAATAGCTTTAAATTAAATTTACAATATTCTACAATATTTGAAATACTTTTATAATTTTTTATATTACGCTGTACAATATTGTAATTCAAGTCTAACAGTAGAAACAAATAGGCAGACGTTTTAATAATAAAATATCTGAATATTTAATAATAACAGCAAGAATGCGTATCTCAATATTTCTGTAAAGATCCCAAATCTTCTTGAATAGTGTGATATCATTGCAGAAAATAAAGACAAAGAATTATTAATAAAATCTTATCTGAAAAATCTAACACCATTATTAAAAATTTATTTCCAAAATTCTATCAATATCAGTCAAATTTTAATTTTATATATAACTTTTATACTGACTGTAAGAGATTCATAGTATAAATTGTTAATAAAGGTTTACAATAATGTTGAACATCGAACATCGATGTTTTGATATTGATGTTTAGAGATCGATGTTTTGGTATCGATTTTCGATGTTTTTTTCTGTTTATGTAGTACAATTGATGTTTATTAAATAATATTATTTAATATATTTATAAACGGAACTTTTATAATTTGTGGTGATTTTCTTTAATTTTTTAGTTTTGCATTAGAAAAATATGATTTAGTACTTCGATTTATCACGCGAGACACTATACATCGACATTTAATTAATATTCGAAGCGCTTTCGTTTTTTTCTTTCTGTTGCAAACATTTTGCTAAAAACTAAAGTAATTCTACAACTTGCATATATTGTTCAAAAGAACTGAAAATTAGTGGTACTACCACGAATAAGATGTCATCTTGAAAACAAATATGCATAAGCTCTTGGAGTTCAGAAAGAATTGCAGAAGGAAGAAAAATGCTATCAAGATACAGACGAAGCATCATCGTCACCACTTCTCACAGCAAAACAAAGAAAAATTTCTGAGATGTTTAGGAGCATTGAGGAGTTCAAATCCTCAATGCTCCTAAACGTAGATCAGCAGAAAATATGGTAAATCAAGTTCTTATATTTATAGGGTATAAAGACAATAAGTCATTGAGAATTGTGGATGGTGAAGGTTTTCAACATTTCGTAAAAACAATAGCACTTTGTACAAAATTTCTTCCCGACCAACAATTAAAGACTAATTTCCGATAAAGATAGTAATATGGTATCCATAATCAAACAGAAATTTTGAATTGCTGTTTTTTATATTGAAAGAATGGCATACTAGCGAGTATCTAGCTAATAAACTAAAACAGTTGATAAAATACTGGGAAATAGATGAAGAATATGTCAATACAGTTATTACTGACAATGCACAAAAAATATGATTTCTAACATCAATATTATCTTTCGATGGTTATATCGATGTTAAACATCGATGCTTTTCTATCGATGTTTAACTCTAGTAACAGTTATTACTGACAATGCACAAAAAAATATGATTTCTAACATCAATATTACCTTTCGATGGTTATATCGATGTTAAACATCGATGCTTTTCTATCGATGTTTAACTCTAGTTTACAATAATATAATTAGGATTGCTCAATTTTTAGAAAGTTTATTTAGAAAGATTTAGTGCATATAATAGAAAAAATTAATTAAATATATGAGGTTAGTAGTTATATTTGAATTATATAATTATATACAATGTTCTTAAGATTAATTGTTCATGTCATTTTGCAGAGAAAGATTATTTATTTATTTAACATTTTTCACTCTTATATCTGATTGTTTACAACAGTGATTATATCCAATCAAAATTAATTAGCTGACAAGGGATTCACGATTCTTATTTGACTAAACAACTTCTTTTCTTTATTATTATTTTTTCATTATTTTCTCATTTTGAAGGGGCCTATATGTGTTTCTTTTTTTAAAATAAAAATTAAAAAATTATGTTTTAAAAATTTTTGATAAAAATTATTTGAAAGAAATAGAAAATAATACTTTTTATTTAAAACAATATTATATTTTTATTCCTTTCGAATAATTTTATCCATAATATTTTTCTTTGTCCTTACGACAAAGAACTATCTCTAGTTGAATACTTCATCAATATTCGATAAATAAAACATGAGATCATTTTCAGGAGAATGAAAAATCAACAAACTAATAGAAGAGATTCACAAATATAAACTTTTTAATTAAATCAAATGAAGTTAGTTAAAAAGATATTTCCCCATATTTTAATTTATAACTTTTCCAGTATATCCAGTAAGCAGACATAAAGTATTTATTGTCCTTCAGCGAAATATAAATCACACAGATAATTCTTAAAGGGTTGACTACTCATATGTACAAATATGGATAGCTAGACTACTGTAGATTTAATAACTTTTTCCTTTTTAAAATCTAATTATAGTATTACTTTTATTAAATACTCAAAATAAATATTTTTATTACAATTCTCATAATATTGGCATGATGACAAATATATGTAATATAACATATTATGTTGTCGAAGTTCACTCGTATAATCTTGTATGGCTGAACTTCAACAACATAAGAAATATGAACTAGTAACACAACTCTCTGGTAATATATTTCAGAACAGCTTTGCAAATAACACCAAAAAAATTATATTAATATATTGTTGAACTATATTACAATCCAATAACTTATAATCTCAAATTCTTCGTTTAATGATATACATACCATATTAATGAGAATTATATTTCCTACATTGTCCCCTTAGGTTAAAGGAATTAAAAAAAAAAACATAACAGTATTTATAGATGATATTCTATGTTATTAAGACTGTTTTCATTTTTTATGAATCAAAGAAACTTGTATAATTTTGGTTCCTTTATAAAAAAAAATGTTTTATCTTAAAGCTATTCTAAATTATTCGTTATCATAACAATCTTATAAATTCTGTTATTTTATAAGTTTTATGAAAGTTAATAAATCTAGACAGGAATATTAAATGAAATACATTTTCGCTTACAAGAATAAAGAAGAGAAAATTTTAATTGATGAATTTAGTAAATTTAACATTTTTTTTTTTTATGAATATGTACACAATTTATGTTCAGAAAAATTTTACAAAAAAATATAAAAATATCTAACATAGAATTTAAATAATTCACATAATTAATTTAAAATTTGTTAGTTAACATGTAAAAAATTTCAGTTTTTAAAATGTATATATTTATCTAATAAAAAAATAAATAATTCTGCATTTATAATTTTGTATTTTTGCAAAGACATTGGCGATCGATCATGCATTTTCTTAATTAAAGGTCATGTCATGTATATAAATTTATTTTAAAAATTGTCACTGTATGAGAGTCGCAGGTCATACCTTTTCACACGAGCTATGATCCGAAAAATTTTTAATGAAAGAAAAATATCTAATGCCCTTCACATTAACCCGGAAGGTAACGTAAAGAAGAAGAAGAAAAAAAAAAAAACGAAATTGTAATAATTTCTTACGAGTATAGCGATAAGCATTACGAAAACATTGCGATAAATAAAAATTGATTGCCTTCTTTATTTGAAAGTTTAATAAAAAAAAGTGTTTTAAATATTTTAAGTGAATCTTTATTCATAATTAATTACCATAAATTTGCTTCGATAGAAATATTTTTTAATTCTATCTATTCTCAATTTATAGCCTTCAAACACTATTAATAAAAATTAAATGTTATAATCGATAAGATTAAATAAAAATCAATTTCAAATGTTTATAAGTAATTATTATTATTATTTTATTATTACTATAGCCTATATCAAAATTATTACAAATAATTAAAGAAAAAAGAACTATATCCTGAAATTTATATAAAAATTGTTTAATAAATTAAAAGTCTTTTTAAAAGATTTTCGAGGCATCTGAGGATTCAAAGACTTCCAGGAGATATTTTTACATTCATTTTTATAAATTCATAAAAAAATTCACAAATATAATAATAAAAGAAAATTCGAATAAAAAAAAAATAGTTTTTTTGAAATTTTATTTTTCTATTATTTTTTCAACTTAATTAATAAATACTATACTGTATAGTTTATTCATATAATATTTATTTTGCATATACTATGTAATTTATTTTATAATGCATAAGTTATATATAAAATATATAAATGTTATTTTAATGTGTATATACTATTCGATTAAACAAGATTGAGAAGAATAGAACGTGCCATTCTTCAAGAAGAAAAAGAAATTTGACAACTGACAAGCATACAAGAGAGAAAAAAGATTAATTTGAAGCTCGAGGCGTTCAAAAAGCCGCCTTGTTAATCTCCAGCTTAGCAAAACAATTAACCTGTAATGTGAAGATTGGTGCAACGATGCCACTGTCGTGACGTCATTCATGTCCTGGTGTGGCTTAATATTCCGAGATCACGATTATGTCCGATTTGCTTTAAATTCCCTATTATTATTTATGCTATGAATATTCAATAACTCTATTAGTTTTTATACATATCTAACCGTAATTATTTTTGCGATTTAAATATTATGTATGCAATATAAATAATAAAATTGTAAAACCAAAATAATTTAATGATCGCTGTTTAAATATGATATTTAGCAAAGAATGGTAGAAAACATTAGTATGAATGTTTTCTTGACATGAAATATTGATATATTCTTGATACAAAATATAAAAATAAATATTTATTTATTGAGTTAAGTATGCACGTTTGATGAACCATGTTAATAAATTCAATAGATAATATTATCTTGTTTTCATATAACTGTTGCAAAAGTACTAAAGATAATATGATTTTTAAAAGATTTCTGAATAATTATAAATTTTCAGAAATTTAATTTATAATTGATATTATTTTTCCTGCATTTAAATTAAAATAATGTACTGTATATGCAAGTACTGTATTGCAAAATAATATTTCTTGTATACGGAATGTGGCACCATCTAGTGCCTGTTAATGTAATAAGTATGAATAGTAAAAATGCCATTTTATTGCAAAATAGAAAAAATTTATTTAAAACAAACTAATATATATATCATGTAACAACATATTGTGCAAATTGTATGCCATTATATTAAAATAATGATTTTATAAAACCAGCCTTGATTAAATGTTATAATTACGAATATTTTTTTAATAATATTTGTTAATATCATATATATGAAATATGAAGTACGAATTTGAGATATTATTATATTAAAATAATGATTTTATAAAAGCAGCCTTGATTAAATGTTATAATTACGAATATTTTTTAATAATATTTGTTAATATCATATATATGAAATATGAAGTACGAATTTGAGATATCTTATAAATTTATTAATATACAAATTTCTTAACATAGTAAGACTTTTAACTGCCAAAACTAATATAGATATTTCATTAATATTGAAAATTTCTTAAACTTTTGGATATTTTGTAGAAATCATAAATATTTTATGTTACAAAAACAAAACTACCGTTTTCTACTACATTTATTTAAAATGAAAAAAAAATTTTTTTTTAAATATTGAATGGAAAAAAATAAAAAATAAATTCAGAATGAAATTTATTGGTTATTTTTCTTCCAAAACACAATTCTAATACAATTGTCCTTAAAAGCAATACAAAACATTTTTATTCCGATAGATTGTTTTTCGGACAAAAGACATTTTGAACAAAACTTCCTAGATTTTTATGTTTATAATAGATAGATTATAAGATATGTTTTAACTAATATTATTATTATTGCTTTTAATTTTTGTAAATAAATAATCATCAATCACATCTGGAAGTTCTTCATTAGAACTATATATTATTTCGAGAATTATTTTGGATATTTTAAATGTATAACCTTACATACTATGATTACGAAGAGAGAAATATATTTAATAACTGTATTAATGGAATCAATAGCCTTAATTTTATTATAATGCTTTATTTATTAAGAAAACAATAATATGATATAAAGAATGACACAATATTTATATTTTGTTAATATAAAGCTATATGTATCAATTATATATATAATATATGTGTATAATTGCATTTTAACAAATATATTATTTGTTATATAAGTTATATGTATATTATGCAGTATTATATACATAATATTGTAATAGTATTAGTATAATTATTCGCTTTTATGTATTACAATTTTTAACTTTCTGCAAAAGAGTTAATAGTATTAAATAGATCTACACCAAAATTCTGTAAAGTGTAAAATGCCTAATATAATTAATGATTCTAATAATATAATGAACCTGTAATAAAGTGTTTCTGTACTTCAAAATTTTTTTAATATGTGAAGAGAAAATAGATAAAATACACTCATTCGAGAGTTGATAGTTCTAAAAGAAATTTAAAGAAATTAATAAGTTATCAATAAATTTTTATAGGAATGGTACATCGGAAACAGTTAACTGCGTGAATAAAAATAAAATGTTTTCTGATATATTTCGGGAGAAATTTGTAAAAACTAAAACAAAAATCTAACAAAAATTTTTAGTCGGAAAATTATTTTGAAAGTTTAAATCAATTTAAACTGAATATTTTCGTTTCTTCATTGCTTACAAGCATAATAATAACTGTGACTGTAGTAAATGAAATTTCTGTAATTATTCTATCTCAGTCTGAATCATATATCATAAGAAAACAAAAAGTATCACTAATGTTCGATTTCTCAAAATAATCTTCGGATAGAAAAATTTTATTTGAATTTCGTTATTATTTTTCGATTTATAATACAATAAACAAATATTTCGTTGTTGTCAGGTATTTCTAACATTTAATTCCAATTGGAAAATCCCTCAGAGAATTTCTGACTTGGTGCACATTTTAGTGGAAATGAATGCTAACTGATAATACACGTAACTCATTAGATCAACACTGCATTTCATCGCATTATTACATAGAATAGCATTCAAAAGTCATCTTAATTTGTAACGTAGAATATGACTTATATATAACTCTTGGAATCAATATTGTTTTAAAAAACTTGCAGGTTTAAATACAAATATCATATGTTATGTCTTTTTAGTCACTTCTCGAAGGAAAATGAGATTCATAAGATTACCGCGCTCTGTAAATTACAACTCTAATAAATTATAGGAATAATTAGTAGATTTTCATGAAATTTTATAACATATTCTGCAATTAATGATATTTAATTGCACATTATAATCATACAATTTAGAAACAATTCTCTTTTGAAATATTTGAACTAATTAGAGTGGATAGGGGGAAGATGGTAATCGGGGGAAGATGCTTATTTTTCTCTAATTCTTTCTCTTAATATATTTGAACTAATTAGAGTGGATAGGGGGAAGATGCTTATTTTTCTCTAATTCTTTAATATTTAAACAGATGGCGATAAAAGGTATGTCAATAAGTTCACGCAGCGCTCTGCGTGCTGTTCTATGCAGTACGCGATTTAGATACCTAAATAATCTTTTTTTGTTATTTAATTAAGCATGCCACTCTTTAATGGTTGTTTTCTTCAGAATTAAGGATTGCAAATATTTTTTTAGCTTTTAGGCTAAAAAATAATGATAAATATAAATTGCATGGTAATTTTAGTCAAAGAAAAAATCGACAAATATAAATTTCGATTAATTAAGTATTTAACTTATAATTATTTTGTCACATTTACAATCAAAATGCCGCCCCTTAGATTTGCCGCCCCGGCCAAATGCCCGGTTTGCCGGCCCCTAGAACGGGCCCTGAATCCAGATATTCTGAGTTTTACTTGAGTTGAAATTATGCTAATTATTATGGTAAAATTAAAAACAGCATTGCAAACTGTATGTATAGTGTGTATATATATATATATATAAAGTAGGAGGTACATAATAACTAATATATTGATATACAGCATTACTACAACAATAAATTATAATAATGCCAATATTACTAATAATATTCACTATCAATAGTAATGTATTAATACTGTAATTAACTATCATTACAATAATATTATAATCTCAATTGTGACACTACTACATAAAATTACAGTCTTGCATTATTTAATAAATTATAATGACAAATTAAAAATATCTTATAAGCAAAATTTTTTACATTAATATTTATGCAAGTTTTTCCATGTAAAATTTACATAAGTCGGATTTTTATACATTAAATTCATAAAAGTTAGATTTTTGCAAATCAAGAAGTATTTCATTCATTAAAAACATTAAAATAATTTCCATATATATTTTATGTAAAAGGAATTTCTTTTGTGATATACTGAGAGATATGGTGTTTTGACCTCAAGCAAAAATCAATATATAACAATCATAACAGAGTAAGCCAGCAAAATATTAACTTAAGTAAAAAGATTTTTCCTTTTCAAACTTTAATGAAATCATATTTCAACTGCATTATGAAAGAATGAAAAATGCAGTATATATGATCTCAATTTTTTTTTCGAATGATTATTGCAGAATAATACAAAATTTCTTCTGGCAATATTTTCTTCTTCATTATAGGAAATTTTCACCCTTTTAAATCAAAAATAATAAAACAGGTAAATTCTCATTATATTATATTAACTTCATAAATTTTTTTTTCAATAATAATTGCATTTGTATGTACATTGCCTAATGAAAAAACAAAAGGAAATAATAAATCGGCAAAATCATATTTACAAATTATATTATAGATTAGTTGCATCACTGGATGTAGGCACACAATAATTAATTCAATTGAGTAATATGGAAAGTTGTATTATTTGTTAATCACCATATTATAAAACTGGTTTCTTATTTTTTAAGCATTCAGACAAGTTTTATTATCAAAATATTTTTTATGTATTTTTCTTTAAGTCTAACCTTCTTCAGATATTATAATCATTTATAAAAAGTAATTTTTGGGAAAATAATGATAGAACATTTAAGAAATTGTTTTTAGAAATTTTAAGTGAATTTTTCATATATCACAGAAAAATCATAAAATAAAAATGTTTTTATATTAAATGTAATAATCTGATTTTATTCTTTTAGAAATAATTTATATTCAAAATTATGCAGTTATTATATATCATTTTCATTCATTAATTCAGTTCAGTAGTTAAATTAGATCAAGAGTTTTCTTTTAAATTTATTTTTTACATTCTTATTGTATTTATAAGAATGCATCCCGAAAAATATATATTTTATATATTGATATCATTTTGTCTTAGATTAAAAATTATAAAACAAGTTTATAATGTGTATAAAAATTATCATTATTTAATTTAAGATTTTTATGTTTAAGGACATTTATAATTAACTTAAATGTTTAATACTATAATTATCCTTACTTAATAAAACATATTTTTAAATTTTGTAATAATTTTATACATTTTTATTTCAAAAAGTTATTTGAATAATTTGTCCGTAAGATTTGTTAATTTAATCAAATTTTTTATGTAATTTTAATTTATTTTTATACTTTGCAATTTGATGCAAAAATTTAATAGTTATAAAATTTTTCTCTAATGAATTGTTAGATATTAAAAATGTATTAATAACTTTCTGTTAAATTCATTTGATATTGTTATATTTAATTGTGCTATAATGCTATGTATTAAGTTCTAAATACATAATTTTTCTTGATGATAAATTTTAAAATTATGATTATTATGAATTATTTTATGAAAATTATTAGAATATTTTTTATTACATGCTATAACAATGCGATTGTTAGCAATGCTACGATTGTAACGATGTTAGTCGACAAGCTTCGCTGTCAGTAAACATCGCTAACAAAAGTTGTGGAACGATCTGTTGTTACACTGACAATGTCGTTATGCGATATTGGTGGAACCGATCCTAAATTTGTGTGCCGCCTTTCAAAGATGCAGAACTAACAAGTTTTCATTATGTTTTCTTCAGTATCACGACATTTCAACTAAATTTCATAAAAAAAATCTACTCTTTCTTCAAAAGACATTAGAAACATATCAGAAGTTTGAATATCCGCTATTTTTAAATGTTAATACGAGTAATTGAAATTTAGTTTAAGAGAATCAATTTTTACTCCAAGTATGATCGTCATTTTGTATTGAAATAATTGATTATATGATGATATTACACAAAGCCTTGAAAAATTAGTGTATATCTTATACTAATTAATAAGATTTGTATTAATTAGTTATCACTGAAAGAATTTTTATTTAAAATTAATTAGTATAATATTACTGTAAATCTGAAATACATTATGATTTGGTAATTTTAGTAATAAATAATTATACTTAAAATAGCTAAATGACGTATTAAGTGAATGAACGGTTGTTTGTTAAAAAGTGAAATTTATTTTAAATTTCATTTATTTTATTAAATTTCTCACAATTTCCTTTCTCATTAATATTTAGAATATAATCGAATTGAAAAATATTATTGAAAAAGTTCAGTTTCATCAAACATGTGTTAGAAAAAATTATTTTTACATTGATGAATTGTTATGAGTTTACTTGGAATTTCCTTTCCACTTGATTCTTTTCATTGCAAGATTCTTGAAATCGATTCTTCGCGACCCAAAAGGAATTTTGTTAATGCTTAAAATTAAATATTTTGTAAATATTTCTGCAGAATGCTGAACGATAACTTATCTGTTCATATTACAGATATGCTCAAAACTTTTCAATATACTGTATTATTATAGTAATGTTTGTTTATCCCAATTTGACCTGCTGAACTACTGAACCAAATGTTAAAATAATGCATTTTTAGAAAGTCTTTATCTCGACATTGAAAGAATTAATGAAATGATATATAGTACTAAAAAAATGTGACATGAACACTTTTTTATTACCCGTGGATCATATTGATGAAGAAATGCTATTAGGAAAGACAGGAACAATGCTATAATTTTAATAGACTATTATTGTAAATTATTACATATATAAACTCAAATAAATGTAACAAAAATTAATTTTTTATTAAATTCCTTTATGACTTTACATATTTCTGAATTTATTAATTCAAACAAAAATTAATTAACATTAATCATGTTTTCTATATCTTTTGTAATTAACTTTAATAGCTAAATAAATTAAACATTGGCCAAAAAAAAAATATTGGGAAATAGATATCAAAAGTCTAACAAGATAAAAAAAGATGTAAATACATTGATAATGTGATATAATAATGTAAACAAAAACAATATTTATAAAATGATAATGAAAATTCATACATTCAACCGCATTTTCTTTAGGATATAAGTGATCAAAATTATCTCATTTAGATAAATGAACAAAAAATGAACTTTTGTCATCTGCTAACAATGACTCATTATAAATATGCTCGATTATATATAGCATATTCACTACTTTATTTATCAAAATTTGGTTGAGAAATTTAATTTATTATTATAAAGATATTAATTTAATAACAAAGTTGACATATTTGAAATTTTTATTTTTTAGATATTTATTGATTTTCCAATAGAAAGTACAGTATATTGGTTATGGTTTTAGACGAACGATTTATTATGTTTTTCAAAAGGACCTCCAACGGGGTGCTAATGGAAAAAATAATAGTAAAAAACATTTAAAAGGAATACAATAATTATGATATATTGAAACTTCTACTTCAAATAACAATCCTTTAATGAAAACATTAAATATGAATATGAGATGGTTTTCTATTTAGTTCTTGAAATTTTGGAGGAATTCCATTCTAAATCTAAAATGTATTCACATTTTGCTGAAATTTGGAATGAAAAAAATAGTTTTAATCTAGATTGGTCATCTACTATAATACTTTTTTGCATGGAATAATCATTATATCAAAAAGAATGGAATTGCCAGACCACATACAATGGCCCGTAGCTCAAGTCAATACCAAAGAATCCAATTTATACAAGATAAATCAAGAACTCTCTCCTTGTAATTATGAATTATTTATGAATCCAAACCCATATTTACTCATCTATCTAAAGAAAGAAATAAATAGGCTTTATTGAGGTAGGAAATATTTTTAACTTCAAAAATTATTTTCAGCTTTCCCTCGCTGAAAATTACAGAATATTTTAATGAGAGGAAAGCTGAAAATAACTTTTTGAAGTCGAAAATGTTGATTGTTTCAATAAATGCTGTTTGTTTCCGGTTATATAGGTGCTTTTTGCGATATATTTCATTAGCCGTAGGCAGTGGTTATTTTAACAATAATTATATTTCCTAATATGATAAAATACTACATTCATCTAAAAAAGTAAGTCTGGAACAGGTTTAGGAAAATATCTTAAACTTCTCACAAGAATTTCTATATATTTTTCTAATATGATAAAATATCATCTAATAGAGATAGTCTGGAACAGGTTTAGGAAAATATCTTAAACTTCTCACAAGAATTTCTATATATTTTTACAGAATAATGTACCTAACATAATTGCTAATTCTGACATTTACTAAAAGTTGAAACAAAATTTCTTGATTGTATTACTATTATTATACTAATTTATTATATTGAAAAGAATTCTAAATCTTGCAGAAAAGGGGGAAAATTTTTATATTTATTTCTGCGAATTTGCAAAAAAAATATTTAATCAATGATTTAATGTTAATAAAATATAAAATACTTTATTTGAAAACTTGGATGGAAATTATTTTAAACTGATTCATTATTTTTTTTATTGGAAATTTTAAATGGACTTAATTTATAAAAATATATATTTTCTTTTTTATAAATATGACCCGCATAAACAATTTTTTTAAAATAAATGTTGTAATGATCTCTGTTATCAAAGAAATAAGAATATTTACTATTGTAGAATATATTTTATAATTTTGTTGATAATAGAAAGTAAATAAAAGGCTTTGGAAGAAGATAAAACTTGAATATAATCATTAATGGAAAGTAAATATAAAGAATTAATGCAACAATTTGTGTAACAACTTCGTATGAGAAGAATTCAATAGTTTATTCTTATATTTGATTAAACGATTAAACTAAGAACTAGAGCCGATAACTGTATTATAATATAATATTAATGATCTAACAATAATGTCCTATTCAGTTTTGATGCATATTATATTAATTATTAAATTGATATTTCTGGAAAAAAGACATTGAATAATTTAACATGTAAATAAGTAATGTAATACAGAAAAGAGGAACTTAGATTTTGATATTTCGAACTATTAAAATATTTTTCTAAGTGAAGTGCGAAGTCAGAAAATTATTCTGAATTGTATTACAAGCAATTTAATTTTTAAAAAAACGTATATAAAATTATCAAATATTTGAATCAAAAATTAACAAATCTAGAATATTTCATATTGAATCCAATCTATGACGAATTTTTATAAATCATCAATCACACTTATTGTATATTTAAAGAAAAACTCAATAGTAGATGTCATATAGATATTGGATAATTAAATAGATGAAATAGTTTTCATAGAGAAATTCTTATTTTTTTAAACACGCTTTATTTTAAAGCGTTTTTTAAATTTTTCCAAAAGACTTCTTGTTCCTGGGAATCATTCCATACTAAATATTTTCTCATCTTCATCAAGTTTTGTAATTTTTTGCTGATAATTTTCTTTGGTATTTCTCCATATTTAAGTAATATCAACGAATTTTGTATATCGAAGAGCCGATGTTGAGCCATTTGCATCTCGAATTTACAAAATTCACTTCGGACAAAATTTTCAGAGAGAACAAATATCACTTTCCTGGAATTATTGATACTGCTAATGATGTTGTCTGTTATCTCTTCTCCAGCAAGAAAATCTCTTTCATCTATGCAAACTTTCAAACCGAAATCGTCTTCCATTTTAAAGACAAGTTTCTTGGCGAATTGGAAATCTTTTGAACTGTAAGAAATGAAGACGTCGTATTTGAATTCGTTTGGATTAGTAATTAGTTCATAACCGAAGATTTTCATTCGAACCCAACTTATGAAGTATCGTACGTACCATCGATATATATATCCCATTATTACAAAAGTAACGATGGCAAATAATAGAATAATTAAAGGAACTCCAACATTGATAAAGTAATTAATGGATATAATTACGCATAGTTTTTCATTAAATGTGGCAGTCATGACTTCAATGCGTGTAAAATTTTCTTTGGTATAGGCACAAGTATATCTAAAATAAGAATCGCGTGAGATCCTTTCTTTTATCCATTCGATAAGAAGTGGTAAATCACAAGAATGACAATCGAAAGGGTTTTCGGTCATCCATACATTCTTTATATACTTTAAATCTTCGATCATGTATTTATCCAGTGAAGCTATATAATTTTCTGATACATTTAGCACTTCTAAAGCTGGCAAGGTGCGAAATGTGTTGAGTGTCCAAAAAGTAAGTTGATTACGAAAGAGATTAATGTGTTGTAGTTTGTTTAGATTTTGAAAGATACTTGTCGGAAGTTGCTTAATATTATTTTCAGAAAGATCCAGACTAGTTATTTTCGTCAAGGAACGAAACAAGGATTCTTCAATGGTATCAATTCTGTTTTTATTCAAAAGAAGTATCTGTAACTCACTTAAATTGTCGAATGTTCCTTCCAGAAAATTTCTTATTTCGTTTTCTGAAATATCTAATAAGACAAGTTGAAACAATCCTTGAAATGAGTTGTAGAAAATGTTCGTAATTTTACATCCTTTTAGATATAATTTTTTAAGCGATGGGAAATCCTTAAAGGAATAACTCGGCAAGTACTCCAAAATAGTTTTATTCAATGCTAAAGTATCGATACTATCAGATACATTATGCTTTCCTTTTAAAGTGAAGAATTTTGTATTGGGTGTTACTTCGCTTAAACAGATAAATGACAACTTAGGGAGTGTAAAAATGGATTCAGGTAATCCTTTTAGTAAATTTCCACGCAGATCCAATTCAATTAAGTTTGAAATAGAAGTAAAAGCATTTGGTTTTATACAATTAATTTTGTTAAAAGGAAATCGCAAAATACGTAGATCAGGAAAGTATGGAATCGATTCTAACACTGTCAGTGAACATTCGAAACATGTGAACATTTGAAGATTTGTTCTTTCAAAATATCTTGCAGTTTTAGGTAATTTGGTTATGCTTTCATCCAAGGTAATAATCACTTCTGTAATTTTAGCTTTATTTATATATTTTTGCCATATATTTAACCAAGTTTGAATTAAATATTGGAGTTTGGATTTTACCCTAACAGGCCAATATAGATTTTGATTTGGAATTATTCTGCAGTTGCAAGAAGAAAGTTCATGCCCCACCATGGAGAAGTCAGATTTATTAATACTGACATAAGCAGCTGGACATTCTAAATAATCTGGAAATTCCATACTTATTAAGAAATGTTTGACCAAACCTTTAACTATTACTTCCAAGTAAAGAGAGAAAGTAGTGGCGTCCGAAACTGACTGTTTATTGATACCGTTTTCACTTAGAAATTCAGCATAATCCGGATATAGATATATGCTATTATACTTCCATGCTCCTGGCTTAGTTTTCAAACTAAAATTAACGGAAATCAACTTATTGGTGAGGGGAAATATGGTTTCATTAGTAGGATGCGATTTGAAGTACACAACACAATACATTTTTATAATTTCGCCTTTTCTTTGCCATTTGCAACCTTCTAGCTTCGTCACGTTCGAGTTTTTCCACCAGTTGGGTTGATTACAGGAATTGGAATCTTCTATAGAAGTCGAAATGACTATGTCGATCAACAGAAATAAAATAGATATCTAGGAAAAAAAATAAATGTTTTAATAACACTAATTTCTTAATTTAATAAAAATTTGTTCACAAATAAGTTATTATTCTGCATAATTAAATCAAATTATTGATTGATATCACAGTATTTAATAGAAATTTTACCTATTAAGAAATCCGTTTCAATCATACATTATCTATCTTATTTGAACATGGAATTAATATGCCATAAAAATTTATGTTATAATTAAATCTCTCTCAAATTTTATTAAATGTTCTTCCCGTGGAATTCCTTATCTCATTTTCTGAAATACGACAAGAATGACAAATTGAATAAATTTCGTTCGTAATTGCGTATAGGTTTGCATTTAACTTTCGGATGCGTTCGTCAAGTTGGGCGGGCCTACTCTTAAAATTTTAAAATTTTATGATCAATCTTTAGTACTACGGATTCTCAAAGTTTCGACATTAGTGCCGCATAATTGTTACGCCATTTAAAAAATGATTCTTGATTGCCATGCCGCCCCTATTCAATCAATAAAACAAAACTAGAAAATTAATAGTCATAATTGTACAATTCGCCGCATGATTATGCCATTTTAAAAATGATTCTTGATTGCCATGCCGCCCCTTTTCAATCAATAAAACAAAAACTAGAAAATTAATAGTCATAATTGTACAACTTTAAATAATTTCATTTATTATTTTATCAATAATAATACATAAGTCATAACATAACATCTTAGAAATTATCGATATTAATACAATACGTAAAGCCATAGCACCAGGGGCGGACTGTTAATTTTGGAGGCCCTGGGTTAACACTGTTTGGGGGCCTATCCAATTAACCCAAATTAACCTAATGGTGAGAGCTACGCTAACCTAATACGCTTTAGAGGAGTTAGATTTGCACTCCCATTCCGACATTGCCACATTATTTGCGTAATTGACAAATGACAAAGTATATTTTGATTTTACGATTACCGACAGAGACAATAGAAGACGGACCGTATTTATTATTTACTGTCATTCAAAACATTGATATTTTATTTAAATCGAATAGTGTTGCAATAGTGTAAACTTTATTTAGGTACGAAAAATTTTATATAATTTATTTTTTCTTAAATTTTTAATTTAAATTGTTTTTATTTTTTGACCGCGAAGAGGCCCTGGGCTACAGGTTGATATCAAGTTACGCGGATCTACTAGAAGTTACTACTTATTTTGTAAGTTTTTATTATCCATCGTTAATGCTATGTTAGTGCTGCATGATTACGCAGTTTATAGCAATTTTTAATAAAATATCGTGTCACGTGATATCTCGAGATTGAATTTAATACTGGCGCGTGGTCCAATCATTTTATCGCTTCGTAGATTTCTCACACGCTCTACTCGTTTCAAGTGTTGAATCCATAATAAATGTTACTATCATATCTAAATTTGTTGTATCGCTCTGTATCGCTTCGTAGATTTCTCACTCGCTCTACTCGTTTCAAGTGTTGAATCCATAATAAATGTTACTATCATATCTAAATTTGCGTTACGTTATGTAAAGTGTTTAAGATAGCCAAATTATCTTTATTTAAAAATAAGGAATTAAAAGGAATAAAGAATAAAAGAAATTCGGCTCCTATTCATTGAAATTTATGAAGAGTTCCGGGACTGACCCATCGATCTTTCCTCCAAGGCTGTATAATACCATATTGTATAGATATATTCGTTAATTAAATATAACATAAATGCTTTATTATAAATATTATGAATATGCATATATTTAAGTATAAAAATGAAGTTATATACTATAAAAATGGTGTTATAGTATTCAAGGAATGAACATTCCTTAAATACTATAACACCATAAAATAAATTAACCTTCAGAGATCCAAAGGGCATTTTCATTCATTTTTAATTAAATAAAAATGGTTTAGTTATTCTTTTAAAAAATCTTTGCTTCCTGAACATCTTTCTTGAATTTATTAAATACAGTATGTCAAAATTGCTTTTCGATTTTTTTTTTCTACATTCAATAGAATGGATACAAATGCAGACATTTTATTATTACTTTCTTAAAACTATTTTTCAGTTTATTAATATTATTAAAATAATAATTACGAATTTATTTATCTCGAATTGCTTCTTTATTAGTTTGAATTATTTCGAAATTGAGAAATTTCATTGAGCAAATACTATATGTTGCGAATCGGAAGAAATATGAATGTATTCAATTTTTTACAACAGTTTTACATGAAAAACTTTTTTCCTTTTTATATTATTGTATGTTGCGAATAGAAGAAATATAAATGTATTCAATTTTTTACAACAGTTTTACATGAAAAACTTTTTTCCTTTTTATATTATTGATTTCTTAACGCTAATGTTTAATGGTTTTTAACTTTTTACAAAAAAATTGGGTATGTAATAATAACCACGTCATAATATTCTATTTCTTTTTTATTTGATAATATTTTATGGATTTATGTAGCATAGCAGAGAATAATGTATTTATTTAATAAAAATACAATATACTAAAATACTTTTAGTAAATCTCTCTATAGTAAATAAGAAAACAATTCAATAAATATATTGATCTCTGTTGTAAAAATTATTATGCGTCCTATACTGGGTGCCCATAAAGTCCGTGTGCAATTTTAAAAATTTATAACTTTATTAGTATTTGTGATAGAAAAAAAATCAGTAAAAATATTAGAAAGCTTAAGGAACCTAGTTTTAAGTAAAATTATTTAGTAACGCTTCAACAAAATAATTTGAACAATTTTTTGAAACTTTTTTTTAACAATTTTTTTTTTTTAACAATTTTTCGAAACTTTAAAAATATTTCATTTTTAGAATTACGTGTGACCTATGACTTCAACTGAAGAAAAAGTAAACTGTGTCCATTGGTTGGCTGAACTGAAATCTACTGTTGCTTTACAAAGAAAGTTTAGAACTGAATACAATAAAGAACCATCTCATAGGAACTCTATTGCCAAATGGATGAAAAAATTCAAAGAGACAGGCTCAATCTATGATAAGCCACAGTCTGGTAGGCCACATGTCAGCAAAGAAAGTGTAGCATCCGTAGAAGAATCAAAACAATAAAAAAATATAGATTTTCTTATTATCAATATATTTTACATAATTTCTCTATCACAAATACTAATAAAGTTATAATTTTTTTAAGTTGCACACGGACTTTATTGACATCTTGTATGTATTTATCTGACTGTTTTTCATCAAGATATCTGAAGAACCAAACATCACAGAGTATTCAAATTTTAAGGACTTATTTATTATTTTCTCTTATATATACAGTTTAAATTTCAAGGTGATGTATAGAACCATTAGTATAGTATCATTATGAAATGACCGTTTTTCGAAGTAACAATGGTGGTTATCCAAACACAAAAATTTAGATATCTCTGAAATTATTAATCACACTCTTTTAATATTATAAAAAATTGAAAAGGTTTTACTAATAAATATATTTAACAATAATTGTATTATAGTGTTATTTTTTCCGTCTGGATATCTATCAGGCTGTCCGCCTAATATCTCCACAGCAAAGTATCGCAAAGCATTCAAATTTTGGAAGATCGTTATTTTTCATTCTTGCTATATGAAATCCTATTTTGCAAACTATATATTGTTCCTTTATAAGATGATAAAGTTTGAAATTTTAAAAAATTCTTTATATTATATTTGAAACTAATTGTAATTTATGAAAGAAATCAAAGCCATTTAAGATTACAATCATTAATTACTATTATTTAAAACGATAACAATTTCAAAGCAAATTATGTTTTATAAGTTATAATAAATTTGCCTACCTGTTTCATTTTTACTTCTAGAAAATTTTCAGATGAACACTGATTCATATTAAAATCAAATATTTTCGGAGATAAAAGTTATCAGATTAAAAATAAATGCATTTATTTACATTATTATTATATAATGTAAATATTTGCATTTCTATTATACTTATCTACGAAAATTTAAAGGCGTGTAAGATTAGCATTTTGTCTAAGTGTCTTCCATTAATAATTTTTAAATTAATTAGTAGATTTTTCCATGAAATTTCTTAGTGATGCTTAACGTTAATATTAAGATGGATTGCCCTAGCCAAGAGAGGCATATGAATCTCTCAGAAGCCAAATTGATTAACTCCATTTTTTATGAATTTCTCAATTTTAGTACCCAAGCGCATGTTTGCACGGCGCTCATTGTCCCCCAGGCCAGATATTGGAGCTTATCCTTTTTATATCTTGAACTTGGTGGTAGCAGTCGAGATCCGTGTTCCAACCATGTCGTGGATCGTGGTCTCCGCCCACAGTCTGTCTAAGGTACCAATTGCCCCTCCTGGACATACGACCGAAATGCCAGCCTCCTCCAAATCTCTCTTAGCTGGACCTCTACCTCGTCAAAGAGAAATGAAACGCGGCCGAAATATGCCAGCCTCCCCCAAAATCGCCTTTTAGCTGGCCCTCGACGTCACCAAAGAGAAACGCGACCGAAATATGCCAAGTCTCCTCCATAACCTCCTTTTAGCTAGCTCTGAACAACTAACAGATTGAAAAGCATAAAATAATAAGAGACGGTGTTAATTCATTTAAGTGTTTCTCTTGTTATAATGCTGTATATCATTTTCTTCGAATTCTGAATTTATTTCTGACTAGGTTAGAAAAAAATATTCAACATTTCCGGTTCATTATAATTTTTCAAATTTTTAATGAACTGTAATAATGTTATGTTATGAATATTATGTATTATTACTGATAAAATAATAAATGAAATTACTTAAGGTTGTACAATTATGACTACAGTGGATACTGTACAACGAACATAATCCGCTCCAAGAAAATGTTCGTTATCCGAATTATTCGTTAACCGATCATCGATTTACCATAGGTTTTCTCCAAGTTCATTTTAATCGGGAAAACTAATTTTCTTCCAATCCTTACCCATAAGTCCACGAGCGCGCAAGGCATAAGCCTGTCATTCCGTTAGGTTAGTTAAGCCGAAATATCCTAATGGAATATTTTTATCTGGAGGCGGCCACTTATAAAGCCGCCATCATCACAGCTGACCAACACCCATGATGGGGTCAACCGGAAGATTGAAGGATGGGTTTCAATGGTCCGGACCCAGATCCCTCCTAAAAATTGGAGGAGTTGGACCCCCAGATCCTCCAGAATGGTAAGCCACAACTTTACCACGCAGCCATCCG
>AYEL01071345.1:0-73543 GCA_000484575.1 Olivierus martensii
AAAATTATATATATAAAAATTGCATTATTTATAAAATCTATGCTATTTATTATATACTTCATTCTGTGATATTTATTAATTACTAACCTAATTTTAATTAACTGAAATTTATTTTATACTTCCCTTTCTGTTAAAAAAATAACTTATTTCTTTAAAGAAAATGTAAATCATTTCAAATTATGAGTTCTATATGATAAGAATTGAATTTATTCTGAAAACTTTCAATTTTTATTTTTTTATAATAGCTTTTTTTATTTTACTAGAACGTTTTATATATTTTGATAAATCCCGAAATTCCCATTTTATATTTGAAAGAAGGTTTTACGTATTTTCTAATATATTTTTAAAGACCATAGCTATGTACAGAGCTGAATTTGCATTTTTGGGGGCCCTAGCACGCAAAGCTTATAGCAAGGCTTTGGGGCCCCTAAAAATTCAAATCAGCTACGTCTAATTTTAAAGACTCCTTATAACTTATAAGGAACCTTTAAAATTTTAGTTTCAATCTAGCTTCCTTATAACTTATAAGGAACTTTAAAATTTTACTTTCTATCTAGCACTTTCTTATAAGGAACCTTTAAAATTTTATTTTTTATCTAGCACTTTAATTAAAACCAATTTTTTCTTATTAAAAGTTTATAAATGTTGAAAACTGATTGATAGTTTTGGGGCCCCTAGATATACCATTTTATATTTGAAAGAAGGTTTTACGTATTTTCTAATATATTTTTAAAGACCATAGCTATGTACAGAGCTGAATTTGCATTTTTGGGGGCCCTAGCACGCAAAGCTTATAGCAAGGCTTTGGGGCCCCTAAAAATTCAAATCAGCTACGTCTAATTTTAAAGGCTCCTTATATCTTATAAGGAACCTTTAAAATTTTATTTTTTATCTAGCACTTTAATTAAAACCAATTTTTTCTTATTAAAAGTTTATAAATGTTGAAAACTGATTGATAGTTTTGGGGCCCCTAGAATCGCGGGGCCCTAGGACGCGGCCTAGTCGGCCTATTGGTAAATCCGGCCCTGGCTATGTAACACTCATTACTTATCTATTTTTATTATTAAAATATTTTTCCTATCTACCATTCAGAGTGAGATATTATTAAAACGCATAGATTTAGATGTAATCATAGAAATAAAAATTCAACTTAAATTTTATTAAAACGTAAATATTTTCTAGCATTTGGAAATATTTTGTCACAATACAGTGGATTCCGCTTAATTAGGACACGTCGGGACTAAGCCATTTTGGCCCAATTAATCGGCTGCCTTAATTAAACCGAAGTAATAATAAATTCGAAAAAAAAATATGTAATTCGTACGTAAATAAATAATAGGTAAAATTTTAATGCTTTATTAAAATAGGTACTTAATTATTAGTTTTTACCGATCTCCCCTGACTTCGTCTTCAACACTGGGCCGCTGATATTCACACCTCGCCCTCTAACTATAGAAATTCATTGATCTATTGCTTCTTCGATTTCTGGATCCTTTCCATCACGCTTTCTTTTGGATGTTCCCGGAATTTCTAAATTAAATTTAAAAATTTCAACATATGCCTAAATAAAGACCAAATAATGTTAAAATACGTAAAGAAACATAATTTATATACAAATTAAATAAAATGTGATAAAAAATATATATATACATGAAAAGGCCAAATATCTGCATACAAAAATACTAAACACAAATTACTTATAGACTGCATATAGTTATTATATTTCATAAACTACAAGATACTTACATTCCTTATTGAAAATATTAAACACAGTTGCATTAATGCAATTTGATCAGGCCAGATTGCAGTTTTAATTTTCTGTAGTTCCTTCCATGTACACATGCCACATCAATAACCACTGACTACAGATGACCTTCAGACATGTGATATGATTAGCCTGCAAAGTTACAAATTTCAATAAACTGATAATACCTAGCATAAATGACTTTGTAATAATTCCAGAGTCCACCTGGCCAGGACTTCTACTAGCAAAAAAAAAACCTTAAAATAATTAAACTACTAAACTTTCATTCATGCTATAAGAAAATGCTGAATTGACAATTCAACCAAATCATTAAACCTAATTGTTTTCTTCAATTCCATCACTTCAAACTCAATCAAGGTCAGAAGTCTCCTTATAAACAACTTACATGGTAGACTCAGACACAAACTCATTTAAATAAATTTACTTACATATATTCTGTGAGTAAGAGTGAATTTTAAATAAATTTACTCTTACAGAATATTACCAACAATTATGTCATTCAGTTTTATAATTATAATATTTAACATTATAACTATAATGTTTTACAATTCCATCAAAAAGAGAGAATTTTTTAATTCTGTTATGAGATCTCAATTCAACAGTGATGTCATTTAGATTGGATGATGTTATGATATGCATTGTCAAAGTAAAACCGTCTTGTTTCTTACTACCATTTTTGAAAGATCGACTCAGGAGTGTAAGTATCTTTATCCTTAACTAGGTAAAACACTCAATAAATAAATATAACAAGAAATAAGTAGATGAAAAGAAAAAATTTAGATTTCATTCTTCACAAACCATCAACAAGTAAAATTGGAAGGATAGTTTATAAATTCAATAAGTAATTTATTTTGCTAAAAAATTTAAACAAATTGAAAACATATAAGTCCATCTTACATAGAGGAATATTAATCAAATAATCTAAACAATCAAAATTTACCCTTATAATGATGGATTAATAAACCATTATAAAAAGCTATTAAAATCATTTGAGTGTAGAAATTATGCATAAATAATAAAACCTAATTAGTGCTTGTTTTTGATTACAAAAAAAAAAAATATATATATATATATATAATAAAATTGGTTTTATATTAGGGTGACCATTTGTCTCACATTTTATCAGGACAGTCCTGGTTTTTGGTACATTGCCCCATGTCAGTAAACATTTCAGAAAACATTCAAAATTTTAAAATCCATATCATTTTCAAGATGAAATTTTTTTTGGAAATTGGCTTGCAAAGTTGATTATTTGATGATGATGTTCAAAATATATTAAATCATTATAGTCAAACACCTGGAAATGATGTTTTTACTGTTCAAATTCTTCTGTTCCACCTTAATATGGGATGGCTTTTAGATGCTACAATTAAGTTTAAGAAATGTCTTATTATATTGATGTTGTTGATAATTAATAAAACAATGAATTTGATAAGTCTATAAATATATAAGTATGAAAATAAAATATATTAAGTTATATTTCTGGTTAAATATTTTTTCTATCCCAGATTGACATGAATGGAAATTCTCAGCCTATTTAATATACATGCATTTATTTCATAATTCTTTTCAGTAAATATTTCATTTATATTAGTATTTATCAGACAACAATGTATTTGTTAAGAAAAATTTAATCATTCGTAATTTCATAAATTTAAAGAAATGTTTTAAACAGCAAAATGATATAAACTTAATGTTAAATAAATTTATTAACAAAATTTACTTGCTCTATTTGAATTAATTGTTTTAATTCATTGAAAGAAGAAAAATTTTGTTTTCCCTATAAAATAGAAAGTTTTTATAAAGTTTTTAATGTATTAAAATTTATTAATGATTAATTAATTTTCATATATACTTCAGCTTGTTGTTGAATTAGAAGATGAAAAGCGAAAACATGCACAAGATACTGCCCAAGGTGATGATGTAACTTATATGCTAGAAAAAGAGAGAGAGAGACTGCATCAAGAAGTAGAATTTGAAAGACAGCAAAATAGAAAATTAGAAAAAGATATTAAAAGATTAAATGAAAATATTGAAGAAGAACGAAATAGACAAAAACAAATAGTTCTTTTATTGTTAGCAGAAAGAAAACGTTTGATATTGAGATTACTTGAAGAAAGGCAGAAAAATGAAGAATTAACTGAAGTAAAAATATTTATTTTATCAGAATTATTTATTATTTTCTATTACTTTTTAATGAATTCCTAATAAAAATATATGTGATATAACTTTATATGATAAAATATATAAGATTTTTAAATGTATTCAAAAATTTTTTCAATGTAGAAGTATATAATTTAGTTGAAAGAATCATATACAGGGTTATTCAAAATGATGGACCCAATTTAATTAATTTGTATTTCATGAAATATAAAGTGGATATGAACAGTCTACATACTGAAGGAAAGAGGAAGTTCCAAAGTTTTGTTTACCACCACTTGGGCAGTAATAGTTGCATAAACGGCCGCTAGGGGACTCATGCCAATAGGCAGGCATTTTATATCACCGTCAGTTGTGAGTAAGATGGCTACTGTGCAGAATAAGGTTTTCTGAATTCTTGAGTTTGCAAGAAGTGAGTCGGCAGTTAGAGTGCAGCAGGCATTTTGTCTCCGATTTGGCATTGAACCACCAACTAGGAAAAGCATAAGCCGTTGGTTTAAGCAATTTCAACATACTGGATGTCTCTGCAAAGGAAAAAGCCCTGGCTGACCATGTGTGTCAGAGGATGACATCAGACGAATAGAAGACAGTTTTGTTTGTAGTCCAAGAAAGTCAAAATAATTATATTTATAATTAACTCAAAAATTAATCCATGCTTATATTCTTTTTTAGTTTTACTGTTAAAATCATTACCATTTAAGCAAAATACATTTATGCTATTATTTTCTGTTTGAGTGGATCGAGTTATAATCACTAATTACCATGAATACTCATTATTCTAGATGTGCTTCTATTACACGAAACTCGACGCTAGAATGTAAGCAAACTTATTAAATATATAACATATTTATAATGTATAGCTACATTTAACAAAATTTGTATAGAATTCTATTAAAAATTATTTGATATATAATGTTAAATACAGTACAGTCTTAATGGATGAAGTCTCATTCGTTGAAGATTTTTTTTAATCCGAGATGATAAGTTGGAATCAACTTATTTCTTCTATTATTTATGGAATTAAATTTAGTTTGGCCATTAATAATCATATTAAATTAAATCTGTCAATAGTTTACTTTAGTTTTTAGAGCTTTTCGAACAATTGAATGAGGCAACATCAACTGAAATGTTCATGTAAAACAATAGCGTGATTTTGCAGCAGAGAAGCCATCACAATTTCAACGATAAATCGTACATATTTTGTTTTTATATTTTAAAAATTGATTAACTTTTCGTTAATTGAATTTTCATGGGAGATTTTTATTTAATATGCTATTAGTTATTTTTCATTTCACTGATAAAATAATATATAAAGTTTAAACCATGTAGTATTAAGAATTTATATTTAGTATTTCAATAAGTACGTGGCATGGATAAGAAAAAGAGAATAGAATATGAATGGAGAATAGAGTATGAGGAGACGAGGAAGAGATGGTAGACGAGAGATACACGAGAGCTGAGTTTGTTGAAATAGATTAAATAAGACATAATCTTATGAAGTTTATTCATTACATTAAGCTTTACTTATTTTATAATTACGCATATATGCTATGATCTGCTTGTTTTAAGTTTAAATTATATTTGGCATATATTTCTATTTGAATTCGCATTCCCACTATTGATATATATATTACTGGCAAAATATGAAAAGCAGGTGTTATATAAAATGCCTGGGGTTTTTAGGCAAAGTATGAGACGATTATTATTATATATATACTTTTTCTAGGCATTGTATCTAATACCTAGGCATTATATAGAATGACAAATGCTATTTAGGCAAAGTATAAAATACTCCCGCTCAGTGCCGGATCTAAGCCGATTGGACCGATTGCACCAATCTGGCCCCGCGTTAAGGCAAAATGAAATCATGAAAAGACTAATAAAAGAAAAATAATTGTTTAGATTTACTATTATGGCTGGAATTTTATACCCCAGCCTTCGAACATCTAATTTTTGTAGATCCCCAAAAAGAAAAATTTTTTGGAAAAATTGAATGTAAATAAATCGATTTTATTTTATCTCTTGGAACATATGGGAAAAAATTTTCTATTTAAATTAACTAACACTATTTTTGCAGAATCCAATATATTCTGAAAATATTTCCTGAGTATTCAACTAAATTAACGGCAGATGAATATTTTTTTAAATTAGAATTAAGCACACTTATTATACATGAATGTTGCCAGAAAATAGCGAAAAAAGTTTCATAGTTTAATGAATAATAGAGTTATTAGTTGATCTTGGATTTATGGCTGAGGTAGATGAAACTCGCATTTCTAATGTAAATATAAGACCGGAAGAGTCTTAGCCATAGGAAGTGAGTTATATGCTATAAATGGAATTTGCAGAATAACAAGTGAGTATTTTTTAAATGATATGATATTCAACAAGTGAATCATTAATTCTGTTCTTACCAGAAATGATATCGAAGGTTCTACTGTTATTATCGATAATTGATGAAGATATGGCCCATCGCAATAATTATTTTTAAAAACATTTTAAGGTAAATCATTCAAAAAACTTCATAGATAAAATCAACTAATAATCTTCTGTTATTCATTTAAATTGTGAAACATTTTTCGATATTTTCTGACAACATTCATATATAGTAAGCGTGCTTAATTTAATTAAAAAAAAAGATTCACCGCCGTTAATTTATTTGAGTACTCAGAAAATATTTTCAGAATACATTGATGAAGGTTGAACGGACTCGGAAGAAAACGGCGTCGTCGGACGGGATGAACGGGAAGACGGAGGCGCCAGTGACGGACAAAGTAGGAAGATGACGGCTGTTGGAAATCAGGAGGAAGACCACAGTTGTAGGAAATCGGGAAAAGACGGAGACGGCGGTGACGGACGGATTAGGAAGAAGACTCACTTCGGAGTTTTTTGACAAACGACACTGATTAGCAGCTTATTGATTCAACGATTATTATACAGATGAGATTTGATTTTGCCTTTTGATGGGGAATGAACAGTGACACGCATTCGCTGATTTATTGTCTATATGAACTGTCCCATAAATACTGATTAGCAGCTTATAGATTCGACAAATGAATCCATAAACACTGATTAGCAGCTTATAGATTCAACGATTATTATACAGACGTAAACACTGATTAGCAGCTTATAGATTCAACAATTATTATACAGATGATAAATACTGATTAGCATCTTATAGATTCAACGATTATTATATAGATAAGATTTGATACTGATTAGCAGTTTATAGATTCAACGATTATTATACAGATGAGATTTGATTTTGCCTTTATGGCGGAATGAACAGTGACACGCATTCGCTGATTTATTGTCTATATGAACTGTGGAACACTCACCGATTTATTGTCTATATGAACTGTAGGATCTCGGATAGACGTTTCTTTTCTTCTAATGGAATCCGAAACTGCGACGTTACACCACTTGCAAGTGTCAAGTAATATAACACAAACAAACAATAGAATCAGACTTTGTTCGCGGAATTTAAAATAATAATCGTTTAGAAATCATCTTTAAGAAACTAAAAACTAGTGAACTGTTGCACGTCTGTTTTTAATTAATTAAATAATTTGTTTTCATTACTATATGTTAATTACCATTTACTTAAATATATTTTATATGGTTATAATTTTATTAATTTTAATAATGATATTGTCGGATTTTAATTGATTGTAAAAAAAAATAACGATTAACAACCGAGCTAACGAATCACGTGATGCGATGACGAGTAGAGAGCTCTATTTTGTCGGAAGTTCACATAATCAGGAATCGTTAACCAAGACATTTTTTCTTATAGCCACTCATCGTTATCCGAGGCCGTCATTAACCAAGGCACCACTATATTTATCCTTCCCACCGATATATTAAAAATGTTAATGCCCGCGAAGCAGTTTTTAAGTGCCCGCTGTTCAAATATCTGAAATCTAAATTTTAGATATTTGTACTAGTAGTTGTAATGAACTAGTAGTTGTAATGAACAAATACTAGTAGTTGTAATGAACAATTTTAGTAAAAATTCTTTACAATTGCGCACTTTGATTTTATCTTCGCCATTTTAATAATTATACGAATTGTACAATTAAATTGTTGACGAAAACCGAATCTTAGCGACATCTATAAAACACTAGATGACTATATGAATCAATTTTCGATTACTAGAGACATCTGATGCACTTATAGTAAATATTTTCTATCCCCATTATTCTCGTATACTCTATCTAGCCACTGCATGCTACGGTGCCCGCCGAACTCCCGCATTTCTGAAATATGCCCTCTAATATTAAGAAATACTAAAAAAGATTGCCGATCCCTGATGTACAGGAATCTCTCTCATTAAATGCTTATTGTTAATGTTGATTTGCGTTGTGTGATTTATTGTATCTACTGGTTCTCCTGCCCCGTCCTTACGCCACAACCGCGTTTATTCGGCCAGAATCAACTGTATTGTTGGGACACACACAAATCCAACTGTGTGTCCCAACAATACAGTAATTGACCTTGTCTCAGTAGTTGACTACTTTTCACTAAAACGTGAAAAATAAGCTTTTTTTTATATTAATCAGAAATCCTGATTAAGGCATTTAAGATTTAAACCTGTGCCTGACCGTCCTGAAGGCTTCACATTATGATGTACCGTACAGTCGCACTAGAAAGTATATCGCCAGCCTTACGCCGATCGGCTTAGTGGTGATGTCACGGAGTGAATCGTTACGTCAAGTTATATCCTGACCAATTTAATTGAAATTAAAATAATATGAACAGAATAAATTTAATCTATTTAGTATATTAATATGCAATTATTGCCATAGGTAAATAATATGGTATTTAAGAAATGCGAGATCTGACACAAAAATATCCTTGGTTATGTCACAATCTTTGTTGCTATAATTTGCGTGTCATTTCTGACGCGCACCTTATAATTTAATAAATTCACTTCGGTCTGCTGTTTCTAGCATCACTTATAAATTTTCTTAAAATAGTATTTTATTAATGAAAATAGTGTAACATAATTTATTGCTACTGGTTTAAATTAAAAGATATAAGGTAAAGGCACCAGTAATTGACCTTGTCTCAGAGTTGACTACTTTTCACTAAAACGTGAAAAATAAGCTTTTTTTATATTAATGACCCTATCAATGCGAGCAAAATGCGAAATATTTACTCTGTACCTGAATTAGATTCGGTATGGAATTAGCCATCTATGAGCGAGACTTCTATGTTCTTAGACATATTTTTAAATTTGACACTTATTTTTATTCATTTATGAAATATGTCATTATTAAAGGCCATCTATGTACGAGACTTCTATGTTCTTAGACATATTTTTAAAATAAAAATGTAGCGAGTTAGTACTGTTTACACGCAAAAAATCTCTTAACCGGTCAACTACTGGTGCTTTTACCTTAGGTTTATCTCATTTAGATCGTTGGTTTATCTAAAACAATTATTAACCATTATCAATTGATGTAGATTGACGTTTTGATCTGTACTACAACAAAATATTTAGATATGAACCAACATTTCAACACGAAAAGAATGTTACCGCTGAAAGCTGTCACTATTGAGTTTCGAAAGTGATGAATTGAATATAAGTGTAGGATTTTATTTTTTTGCTTGAATAAAAACATCATCAAATAAATCAGATTCGAGACTCGTTTGAAAACAAAATCGTTATATATTAATCCAACAGAATTAAAAAATATTTAGTGTCGATTATTAATTTATTATTTACAATTTTAAGTTTAGGAATAGAGAATGCAAAAATGCATATTCGTGTTTTTGAACTATCTTTTTCTCTTTTTAAACTGTAGAGGAGAAAGAGGTCTTTCTTACTCCTCTATAGTTATTTGTTTCATTGATCTCTCTTCTCCCTCTATTGAACAATGCATGAGTTTACAGCATTGAGTTTATTGTGGAAACAAATAACCTGAAGAAACTTGTATTGTTTAGAATATCTTCCAGAAAAGGGCCATAGTCCCATTTTTATATTTGAAGATCCTGAAATGGCTTCTCCCAGAGAACTTCATTTCACTTGTTTCTGAATTTTCGTTGTCTTTCTGCTTGTTTTTCTTGTCGATATGCTGTGCATTTATTCGTTAGAATTTGATGAAATATGTCATTATTAAAGGCCATCTATGTACGAGACTTCTATGTTCTTAGACATATTTTTAAATTTGACACTTATTTTTATTCATTTATAGTTCTATTTCAGTTCCTACGATATAGCAACTTGAATTATTTAGCTGTCAATAAATTTTGTTTTTGCATGAAAACACTCTGAAAATACCATTTATATGATTGAAAACCATATTAGCAATAAATGTCGATCGCGCACGTTACGAAACAAATTATCCGCCAGTTGTCATACAACTTTCTCAAGTCAATATAGCTACTTAATATATATAAATAAATGTAAAGTGTAGAATTTTTGAATTAAAGTCAGTATAATTAGGGAATTTCTATAATAAAAACTGTGTTAGTGATGTGCTACAGTAAGAGCCTGTTTACATTTCATTTTCTCTATTGTGATAAACTTTCTTCTCAATTTTATATGTT
This sequence comes from Olivierus martensii, assembly GCA_000484575.1. Classification (NCBI taxonomy): domain Eukaryota; kingdom Metazoa; phylum Arthropoda; class Arachnida; order Scorpiones; family Buthidae; genus Olivierus; species Olivierus martensii. Next base: position 10,481 of record AYEL01071345.1, read on the forward strand.
ATCTTTTTAATATTATATTAGTATATATTCCTTACATTTTATATGAAAATGCAAAAAAATTAATTTATAGTGTATATCAAACTCTTAAATAATATAAATAAAACAATCAAGTTATACATAATGGAGAAAATATTAAAATTTTTATTGTAAACATGTTAATTTGAATAAATAAGAATTTAGTATGACATATTGGATTAAATTACAAATATATCTGAATATTATGAATACTTTATAAAATACAAAGAAGAATTCAATAAGAAGTCCAGTTCCCAGCAACATCAATTACTTCGTTTAGTCTGGATGGAATAGACTCGATTAAATTTTCAAACATATCCGGTTGTCTTCGCATTTTCTCCTAAATTTGTTGCGCTTGAATTAAAACATTATGTGAAGAAGGAGAACCTTCCCAATCTCATTCCTGTACTATTTTCCCTATATATTTTCTATTGGATTTAAATCTGAAGCTTTGGCCAGCCAAGGTAAGCAATTTATTTTGGGATGCTGTTGAAACAACTGCTTTACAATTCTTCTTGTACGAACGGGACAGTTGTCTTGAACAAATGAAAAAGAATGTCCTAGAAACAGCCGATACAATTGGCAAGAGAACGGATTCTAATATACTTATATATTGAGATGAATTGAATTGGCCATCTATTTGAACTAATTTTCATGGACCATGTGCAGATATCCAACCCCACATATTTATGCTTTTTTAAGAAAAGTCACTCGGGATAATATATATTCAATGTTTGTTATGCAAAGTACCGAATTACTTTGAATTTAAGCCGCACTTTTTATTCAGCTTAAATTCGTTTTTAAGTTGCTGCTTAAATTCAAACGAATATTTTAACATCTTCCACTCTCCAACGTTCAGATTTTTTGCTTTACGCTCTACGCATGGCATAGTATTATGACCATTGATAAGTTTATTCGGTGGTCCTCCATTCGTATTTTTCTGATTTAATCCAGTTGCTGTTTGATAGTAGCTTGTAGAATCGCGTCATATCTGACCATATTTTAATTTTAAGAAAAATCACGAATTACTATAATGCTGTTTATAACCGCGATGGAAATAAATTGCCACCGTTTATTATTTTAAATAAAAACTGAACCTAAGGAAAATTTTCTTAAGGTTTGAGCACAAAAGAATGCATGGATGACAACAGAATTGATGAAAGAACAGAATTGATAACATGTTTGGGAGAAGATACCTGGCGCCATTAAAAAAAAAAAAACGAAAGTGATAGTATATCTGAAGAAGATTCTCAATAAAAAAAAAAAATGAAAGTGATAGTATATCTGAAGAAGATTCTCAATAAATTAGACAGCTTCTTATGTATATTAGTATCTATTGAGTAAATAAAAATGTTTCTTATTTTTCAATACCTATTATAAAATCTTTTTCCAATTTTAAAATCCTACTGCGGCTTAAATTCGCAGTAGGATTTTAAAATTGTAAAACCGGAATAAAAGGCCGTTTAATAATACCTGTAATCAGCGACGATTTAATATGAGTACGTAGCTTAAACTATGAAATGAGCATTCAGAACACTGATAAACAGTTTCTTTCGTCATCTTGTAAAGCAACCTGGTCACGTGGTACAAGTAGCCCATCTCTTCAGCTGGGTCGTTTCTGTTGCCACTGGGATTATAACCACTTGTCGTGACCATTGTAAATCGAACGGCATCGGTCGTTTCAAAGAACGGTTATGGTCGTTGTTGCCTACGTTTCTACGAACGCACCCCAAGTAGGCGTCGCTCTCATAATTTTGCGGAACACTTGCAACACGTTCGCGGAACATCAGTGTTCCGGGGAACACCGGTTAAGAACCCAAAATGCAAGTTGAATCTTTTCTACATTATAAAATGCGTACTATGCAGTACACTGAGTTCATTCAAGTAGGCCTCCTTTTCATAATTTCGCGGAACACTTGTAGCACGTTCGCGGAACATCAGTGTTCCGGGGAACACCGGTTAAGAACCACTGATTTAGATCAATCATTTTTAATTTTATATTTTTGGTTAATTATATTGTTTAAAATGATTAAATTTTCCTATTTAAATAATCGTCAATTTGAAAACTATGAATTCCATATTACCATGGAGAAAAAGAAATTTACTTTTTTCCGCCGTTAGAAGGCATCAAGCAATTGCTTTTATTAGTCTCTAGATATATAGAATATCGTATTCAACCGCCATTTTATATCCACCTATTATCACGGATACCTTTATGGAAAGTAAACCATAATACTATATTTCTTTTCTAATTTATATCAATAAATACATCAATTGCTTACCTGGCAAACGAAGATCGTATTTGGAAAAGTTTTCTTTCTATTTTGTAACATTCCACTCTGGAAGACCAGTTCGAGTCTCGAACATCATCTCTTGAAAATATTTATCACGGGGTCCGACCCGGTCTATCCTCTACAATCTGGCTGATTTCACCGTAAGGGTGAATGGAGCCTGTGGAAGAGCTTGTTTCTCCCCATAATTTAATATTTTTAAAGAATGGAAAGTAGAATTATCAAAATATAAACTGTATTGGATAAAAGAATATTACGAGCTATTGTGAAGTCAGATACTATCACATCCATGATGTTCCCTTCTATCTGATCTTCTATGAGAGCACAACATATTAGATATCTTTGCTGGTCAACAGAGACACTTTCCACTCAATAAGAGTACTAAATGGCGGGGGGAACAAGTCCTTCCGCAGGCTGCCCCATCCTCCCGGAGTGATCAGTCGTATTGTGGAGGTGGAGATCGATGGGCCGGATCCGGACCCCATGTTAAATATTTCCAAGGGATGGAACCGGAGACTCGAACCCGGGTCCTCCAGAATGGAAAACCAAAGCTTTCCACGCAGCCAATCCGGCCGACAATATTACATTATTTATAAGTTAAAATATTTTTTTATTATATAAATGAATTGGATTTTTGCTTTTAATTTACAGAATAGATTTAAACTTATTTCATAGTTAAGATGAATTTCTATTTTTTTAATTCATTTTAACTCTCTAACGGTGCTGTATGGAAAGGTTAAGGGATGGAGGGTTGAAACTTGTTTTGCTATAAATGAGTTTATATGCTATTTAATGATGTATTATTTATTTCCCTACGATTATTAGTTCGAAAATATAACCTTTCAAAGTATGTCAAGTTTTGTTGCATCCGTACTCCCGACAAAATTCCTTATCCAAAGAGAAAACATAATTATAATCAAAAATTTAATTTTGTAGCTATCATTGATATAACACATTTTTATTAAAACAATTAAAATATAAAATTGTGTTGATACTAATTGGCATATTTTTTAATTAATTAATTTTTATGTAAGATTATTATTTGTTCTCAACAGATGGAACCACTTGTGATAAATATTAAAATGAAATTCTTGATTTCAGTTTCAGTTTATCATTGTATATAAAAGTTTAATTTGGAAGTTTAAATAATAGGCTTTTTTTTAATTCGTTTAATTTATTCAAATAAAATTTATTCTAAACACGTTTTGTTTGGATAAATTAGTATAAGTTTTCTTTCAATTTTTGCAGATTAATAAAAATATTTTGTGTCTTTTTTTTAACTCGTTTAATTTATTCAAATAAAATTTATTCTAAACACGTTTTATTTGGATAAATTAGTATAAGTTTTCTTTCAATTTTTGCAGATTAATAAAAATATTTTGTTTGTATAAGTAAATATATCATAATATGAATAAATCGATAAATATATAAGTTATTAATAATAATCGATAATATATTAATTGTGTAATTAAGAAAGAAATTTTTATATTTCTGTAAACTGTTATTTCGAGTATAGAATATTTGTTAGTCTGTACTACGTTTTATCATTTAATTAATTTTGTTAATTAATTAAAAATATAAAATAATTAAAATTTTATAAATGGGCATTAATTAAAAATATAAAATAATAAAAATAATTAGTAAATATACTGTTTCTAAGTGTAACTAGAAAATATTTTTTTTAAAATTAATTAGAATTTCGAAGAATCAAATTAAAAAGTTAAGATCAATTCAAAATAGTTATTGATTTAATAATTAAATACTCTTCACTTTTATTCTAAACATTTGATTCCACTTAAACCATTTAAGACCCAATTTTACAATGTCCTGTTAAAGTTCCATCCTTTTGCTTTACATTTATACTTTTGTATTTAAAAAATAAGAATTCACGAATTATTTAAGCAGCTAATTTTTTGAATTTTTTCATCTCATGAAAGTTATCATGAAATGGTTTGATTTTTTATTTAAATTGAGGATTTTTTAATTTCTTTCAGAGTTTCTTTCTAATTATTTATAATTATTTAAATAAAAATTATTATTTGGTCAAGTTGTATCTTCTCTCTTTCACTGGGATTGACAGGTGGCCCTTATTGACAGCATATTTTATAATACTGTTTTTCCTCAGATCTCCAGACCTGGATCTTGCAGCTGTTTGTAATTTGATCATTGTTTCTTCTCTCAAGGCATTGTTTATGGTTTGTTTGACAATTATAAAATTCTTCTGTCTCCCCTCCAACCTAAAGGGTCATTTACAGTTAAAATTTCCCCAATGAATTGGTTAGTTTTTACAGTTTAAACTACTGCGTCACACTTGCAATCTAGGGTCCTCAGTATGGAACATAAATTAATTTCCGATATTTTTACTACAAAAATAAGTTTATAGAATATTGATTTGGAACTTTGGGCAATTGTTTAGGGCTCCTGTTGATGAGGGCCCTAAACAATTGCCCTTTTTGCCCATAGGATAATGCGCCACTGCTTGTGTCTCGTTAGTTTAGGTAAGCAAGGTAGTTATATTTGGAAATAAAATTTTCTGTTTGGAAAGTTGACAGTTGCTGATCTGATATCTAAGGCAATATACACCGACAAAGAACGAAATTTGCGAATCCAAACTTTTTTCGATACGCAAGCAGTTGTGCACGTGTTGTTAAAAGACAAGACTTTTCGGAAATTAGTGAGGCTTATACTTTGCGCAGTCGCAGTAGGTAGCTACTGCGCAAAGTATTGTTGCGGACGTTTTCAGTTCGCTGTTTTTGTGGAGGTGGATCTCCTCTAGTCTTCTTAATATTATTCAACGATAGAAATTTTGCCGCCCCTGGCAAAGTGCCGCCCCGAGCAGGCGCCTCCTTTGCCCCCTTACGCTACGCCACTGTTGATGAACCATCATAAATGTGAATTGTGACCGCCGAAGACTTTCGTATTTGCTGCACTCAACTGATATCAAACGCATTGCGAGAAGGCATAGGCGTATCGAAGCAACAAATTAGTTTGATTTCGGATTTATGAGAGTATAACGGTTTGAAAAACTGCGCCAAAGTAAATCAATAAAAAATATAGAATTCGAAAAAATACCGCGTACATTGAAACTGCGTTAAACGGAGCAGCGTTAAGCGGGGTCTTACTGTAATACATGATAAAATTTACAATTTCAAATTTTAATTCTGCAAAAATGCATCGAGTATAGTCTGTCTTTTCATTTTGGTACACCAGTTATATCAGCGAGTCTATCATGACTTGTATTAAATGGCTGACTTTTAATTTTATCCAGCCAAGCAATTTTACTTGAAAGTATAAAATCCTTTTTTGACATCTTGGCAAAGATTTAAAAATTTTAAATAAAATCGACACTGTAAATGAATATCACTAGATACAGTAACGGTAGACTCTTAAGTAGACGCACACTTGCTAGACTTATGACAATAGATAACTGATTCTCATCACGCTAGTGTTGCCGAATACAGTATTGTTATGTATTATTTATCAACGATGATATTTGCTTATAATTTACTAAAGAATGGATGTTTATATTAGTGCGGCGACAGTCTGTCGACGATGTGTATGTAATAGGACGCCAAGAAACGACCCGCGCCATTGTGTTAATCTGTATTGTCTTGTAGAAAGGTTTAATCCGAAAAATTACCGGTACAATAAAATGTTATAATTTTTATATAAGGATATTTTTTAAGAAAGCACACAACAAGTATTAGTGTACGTAGTATTGCCAACCCTAAAATTTATCAGAAATTGAAACTTTCTTTTCTGCTACTGTCCAAATTAAGCGAAGAGTTGCCCAAATAAAGCGTTTAAATTATGTATTAGTTTATTAATTTGGTTTACATTATTTGAGATTTGGCCCAATTACGTGGCTGCCTTAATTAACCGGTGGTCCAATTAAGCGGAATCCACTGTATTATTTATAATAAAATTACCAAATCTATAATAAATTTTCAGTATGAATTTCCTTTTCCTGTATATTCCTAGTATTAGAATTTTATTATCAGATTCAATATATTCAATTACTATTGATATCTCATATGGTATAAAATAAAGAAATAAAAATTATTATTACAATCATGCAATGTAATGCCTAATCAGTAGTATACTCTTCTTGTTCTCTTAGTGTCAAAAAGTGGGAAGAAGTTCTTTATTTCTAAGTTTTTTGATTTCATACATAAAAATGTTTATATTGATACATTATACATTATAGACAATTATTAGGCATAGTTTTTAATTTAATTTTAAACAATTTTAATTAATCAAAAAATTAAAGATACTATAACAATTACTGTTATTATAAAATGCGCTTACAATTAAAAAATTATTAATATTTTAAAAATTAATTTAATTATATTTTTTCATCACGCGTTCTATCCAATCTCGGTAAAAACTAACTCTTGTAAATGATGTAGGAACATTGGGAACTGCACATAATGCAGCTTCATAGTTTGATTCCGTAATATAACTAGCTAATCCTGCAATAATCCATTTTTGATTCATTTTACATACCAAAGGACCTCCGCTATCACCCTAGAAATAACAAATGTAAATTTTTTTGAATAAAACAAATATGTAAAAATAATTCGCAGAGAAATAAAATTTCTTACATGACAAGGACCATGATATCCTTTTGCCATTCCCGCGCATATCATAGTAGTGTCATTGTAATCATTGAAACCAAAATCACAACTGTTTTCATTCTGTATAAATAATTTTGTTTGTTTTAGGGCATCATTACTTCCACTTCCTGAAAATTAAATACTAACGAGGTTGATTATTATATATGAAAAAGTAAAAATATCATTTTATATCGTGAAAAATTGTTTGATTTAATCAATTTGAACTGTTTTACCTCTAGTTTGACCCCATCCTGTTGCAAAGCATTCTGTACCAATAGGAATAATCATATCTTTTTCGGGCAAACACACAGGTTGTACTTTATCTGTGAACCTCACTGGAGCACTTAATTTTATTAAAGTAATATCTTCCTTTATATTAAATTCCCATTGATTAAGCTAAAAAAGTATATATTTTTTTAAATTATAATAGAACTAATTATCTAATGCTTATTAAAACTATATACCAGTTTCTTTATGCAAAGAAAAGATATTTATATTTAAAAAATTTCTTGAAACTGTTATCGTGTATGATTAAATATATATTTTTATGTAATCTAGAATATAGATAATAGAAAAATTCTATTAAATGTTGTAACCATATTCTCAATATTTGTCTTTTATTATATTTAATTTTTATATTAAAGTGACGTAATGTTTAGAAAATTTAAAAAATTATTTTGTTGAAATAAAAATTCATGTAATGAATGAATGGAAAACATAACAAAGTGATAATAATTAAATCATGTAATAACAAATTAAATTTTTATTTGATTCTCCAGATATTGTGCAGACAAAACAATCAATATACTGATAAAATCATTATTTAAGGCCATTTTTTTCTTACAAGTGGTTCAAAATTTATTATAAAATAACATTATATAATATTAATATTATATAATGCTTTTCGCACAAACAACGAATCACTACAAGAAATAATGTGGTCTCAAGATAGAAAAAATGAGAATACAGTATAAGTCTACAAATGAACTTTGAGAAGCCAAAGCTGATGCTCAACATAGAAATAAACCCACAACAAGTGATGATAGAAGGTCAGACAATTGAAGGAATGGAAGAATACAAATATTTAGAATAAATAATCACAATACAAGGAGAGCAAATGAGATAAATTCAACATAGGATGCAATTGGGATGGTGTGTATTTGGCCGATACAGCAACTTTCTAAGGGACAATAAAGTACTGATATATCTTAAAAGGAAACTGTTCAATATGTGCATATTACCAGTAATGATATGTGGCTGTGAAACAGGAATACTTACAAAGAAAATAGAATAGAAACTAGCAACAACCCAAAGGAGCATGAAAATATACATATTAGGATTCACCAGGAGGGACCACAAGTCAATACATAGATAAGAGAACAAATTAAAGTAGAAGACATAATGGTGGCAGTTAGAAAAGTAAGTGGCGTTGGGCAGGCACTTTCCATTCTTTAATTCTCTTTATCCAACGATAACCGTTGGACAAAGAGAATTACAGAATGGAAACAAAGGCAAGGGAAAATCATGACAGGCAACATAAACGATGGAAAAATGATATAAGAAAAGTAATTAGAATTCAATGGATGCAGATTGCATAAGATAGATATGTATGGAAACGAAACAAGGAGGAATATACATAAAACAGTGAATGAATTAAAAATCTGCTGTTGCTGCTGCTAATGATGATGATTATATAAAATTATTATTAAATATAATTTTATTTGGAAAATATGCTATTAATATATTATATAAAATTGCAAATAATAAAAATGCTTTAAACTTACTTCTTCATCTAAAACATCGGGATAAATAACAATTCGTTCAGGATATCTCACTTGTTCCGATTTATCTTTAGAAAATTTATGATGTTTCCCAAGATGGATTCTCCAAGCATATATATCTGTTTGACTACATTTTATGATATTATTATTTAAAAGCAGTAAATAGTTTCAATAAAAAATTAAATATCATTCTTATTTACTCTGAAACACAATGAGTAGCCGTAACTATCCAATGACTATTTATTAGACTTCCTCCACAGATATGTCCATTAGGATGTATCAAATCTGATTGAAGTTCAACTTGCCACGGCCAAGAACCAGGAATAGCTTCATATCCACCTACAATTCGTTCATAACCATATTCTGAGGGTTCTATTAAGGGATGTCCACATTTGGGAGCTTCAATTACTGGATGCCCTGTAAAAAGAGTTATATGCATCACACATCTTTTTAGATATAGCATTAATTAATAAGATATGAAATCTTACCACATCCCTCTTCATCAGTTCCATCTCCACAGTCATCTATGCCATTACATTCGACTTTAGTACTAACACATCTGCTATTTCTACATTGAAGCTCATTTGGACAGAGAGCTAAAATTAAGTTTCTTTTCTTTATCAAAATGTTATAGGATTTCGTTAAATTGTAATAAATAATTAAATTTTTAAATTTATTAATTAAAAGTTTTCATTTAAAGTATTGAATTAAGTTTATTTATAGACCTATTTTTATGGATATCTAATTTAATTTGAAATACAAAGGATAAATTAATAAAAAGTAGTTTGAATTAAATTGATCACATATATTCGCATCATTGTTTCTTATGTTTCGCTAATACACTAACGAAACATAAGAAACAATGATGCAAGAATATGTGATCAGGTTTATTCAAACTACCCTTATATTTTCCTTTTCATTTCATAATTAATTAGCATTATAAAAAATATAAATTCGTAGTTTAATTTATATTTGCCAATCTAAATCAGCTTATAATTTTAAAATTTCAATTGTAAGATCACAGTTTATTTAAAGCTAAGTGATAATAAGTTAATTAATAATTGTAATTAAATTAACAATAAATGATTATATTTTTAATCTACTTAAAGCCAAATGATAATAAGTTAATTAATAATTGTAATTAAATTAACAATAAATGATTATATTTTTAAACATTATTATATTAATTTTTTAACTTGATAATTTTAATTTAGACTTATGTGTGTATAAATCAGCGGTTCTCAACTGCAGCCACCAGGCGATTTCAACGTGGCCACAACAAAATATTTTTGTGTGTAAGAGAAGAGAAATGCTGAATACAACTGTGTTAAATTGCTATTTATTGTGTTTATAGAATTATCCTATATATCAGAATTAGGATTTCGGCTGTTGAGAAAAAAAAAATGTGCCGTTTAATAACTAATGACTATTTCTTTTGTTATATTTTTGTGCCCTTCTATATTTTTTAGTCAAGGCAAGTACAGTATTTTGTTTGTCCATTCTAATCTCAGCAAGCTATTTAGATTAAATTAACAAAAATCATTTATAAATTTTTTAGTCAAGGCAAGTTTGTCCATTCTAATCTCAGCAAGCTATTTAGATTAAATTAACAAAAATCATTTATAAAGCATGATTATAGCAAAGTGTTCATATTTTTACTAATCAAATCAGCATGCAGTATCTTAATTTAAAAAAAATGATATTTTTTGAATAAAAATTAAATAATTGCATTACAATTTTATTATTTCCATTTACTATGAAAAATTATCAATTTTTATCACATTAAAATTGGATTAACTTAGTTCAATCATATTACTGAATCTATCCAGGGATACACATGATGATGGAGCCTATTCAGAGCACTTCTTGATTGTTTAAAGTCCATCATGAACAACCGAAAGATTGAAAAATGGTTTTAATAGGCCGATCTTGCTTCTTTCCTGAAAAAGTATGCGACTAGCAATATCTTTATATTTTCCTGCCGTGTGAAGAATTATGCTCACATAGTTCTTCAGATGGCCAGTAAATGCAGCTACCATCAACTTTTCATGACTGCATTGACGGCCACGTAAAATTTTCCTTGAGAACCGCTGATGCATACTATTTCTATGCCTTCCAAAGAAATGAAACCTTCATCTCATTTAAAAATTGTCAGCTATTAATAGATATTAAATACAGTATTAGAATATTATATTACTTACTATCATCATAAGTGGACTCATAAGTAAAATGAAAACCACGTTTGGTAATCATAAAATCACTGTAGAACACTATATAAAGTTCATTTCCAATAGATAAAATATCTGGTGGAATAATATTTCCACAGAATATTCCATGAGAATCTGATCCCTTGCCGTTACCTTCATAAACTGTTAATGAATCGGCGGTACACGATTCATAACTTTCTAAATCAAAATCAACGAATTTCAGACGAATCCTCTAAATTAAAAGAAGCATATTATTTGAAAGAATCTCACGCTTAAAACTTATTTGGAAATATTTGAAAATTCTGTATAGATCATCATAGAAAATTACCATTCCTGGTTTGGTATGCAAGTAATAATTGCATGTGTTTCTCAGAGGATAATTTTTATTATATTTATATCCAGGACTGAATATGTCTCCACTTTTAAAAGCATTAATATCAATCGCTTCATCTGGGTCACATCCTAAGGTATTTTCTATTGTTAAAATGTGAGATCATTTATATATTACTTGAATAGAATTAAATATAAGTGAACATGCATATTTACTAACCTGTAGAGAGAGATACACTTGCATGGAACAGAACGAGAATAAAACATATTATTAAAAACATCTTTTCCTTTAAACTATTAAATCTAATTTTATTTTAAAACCTTATTTGAATCTGGAAGTAATTGAAGGTAAATAAATATGAAGAAACAGAAAATACTGAAGCAAAAGTCAGCTGAAGATGAAAAGTCTAAAGATTGAAAACAAACAATATAATATTTATTTGAATTCTCGAGTCAGCTGACTTCGTAATTCAAATATCAATAAATTTGTTAAATGATAAGCTATCAGCCATCTGTTATTCTAGCACAACTTCTTAAGAGAAAATTCAATATTTTATAAAGCTGATTTAGTCGATTGTGTCAATAAATTCAATAAATATATATTAAACACATTTTTAATTTGACAATAACAATATAACATTTAAATACAGAAATATATATTAATGATATATAAGCGAAAATTGCCAGGTGGTCTAGGCATTACTGGCACATAATTTTTTTTTATTTGTGTATTACAAAGACAAATATGAAATTTCTTTTATCTTTTTAATATTTTAAAGTTTGGAGTGGAGACATTGAATGATGTTTATTTAACTACATACGTAGCCAAAATATGAAATAATTTTCTCAATTCCATTCTTTTTGGTGGAAGTAATATTTTCACAAAGAAGAAAGTATACTTTTCTGTGAAAAGCAATTGTTTATATTTGTTTTTCTTTGGTTCGGCTTTTAATATTTTGTCAAATGTTACTTCCCATCTTCGTTTTAATTATCATTATTTGTATATACTCTACATAGAAAGAGAAGAAATAATATATACAAAAAATGAATATTTAAATTGATAAACCAAGTTATGTTTGAAATTAGGAAATTAAAAAGTAAAATTTGCTAATTCATTAATAATTAATTAAATCGAAAATTTCTGTGGAAAAGTCGTAATCGTGATATTTGATCAGAATTGCGCAATCACGAAAAATTTAAACAAATTTGTTTAGAAAAAAGTCAGTCCTATAACAGAAAATAAATGCCACTGAACTGTAAGCAAAACGTTATAAAGTTTCAAATCCAGATGATTTCGATCATGAATTTACTAATATTACAGGAGAGGGGAGTAACCAATATCATGTAGTTTTTCATTTTAAAATGTATTTTCCACGAATAATGCCCGAATTTAAACAAGAAATATTCTTTTTAGGTATTTTACTTGTATTAATTAAAGGTATGTTATAAATTATTTCGCAAATATGTTATTTTCAATTAAATTTAGAATAGATTTTATTACAGAAATTAATTCAGAAAATTCAAATAATAATACAATGATGGATGACTACAAAAGGCTAAGAGAAGATTTAGCAGTGGGTTATGATATTCATGCACGTCCAGCAAAATTCAATTCGAACGTTACAGAAGTTTTCGTCGATATATTCATCATTTATATTCTGGACGTGGTATTATTTTATATAATGTTAAAAATTTTATTTAATTTTAAGCCAGAATATTTTATTAAATTTTTCAAATTTGTTTTTCTGATTGTATCATACGGAAGTAATTTATTTATAATTTTTAATTGAAATTTTTGCATATAGAATGAAGAAAAACAAACAATAACTATTGATGGTGCTGTTGGTTTGGTGAGTTATAAAGTTTTCTTTTATTTTCTTAAAAATTTTCTTAATACTGTTTATAATTACTACAATTTTTGAATTTACTAGATTTGGACTGATTCCCATTTAACATGGGATCCTAAATTATATAATGGCATCACAGTAATTGATGTTTTGCCAAGTACTATATGGAAGCCAGATATATTTGAAATGAGAAGTGGGTATGTATATAGAATTTTTAAAACATTTTGGCTTATATAAATTTTTAGACTTCATTTAATACTTAATTTTTTAGTGATCCAAGTAGTGCACTTACACAGAGTAATGTTGTAGGAGCAAGACTAGATTCAAGTGGAACTGTAGTTTGGTTTATACCAACTGCTCTAAATGGCAGATGCAAATTCGATTACAATAATTATCCTTTTGATACCGCTATTTGTAAAATTAGATTGGCCAATTGGATTTACAGAGGAACTTCAGTAGATCTTAAAACTCTATGGAATAAACCTTATATGGATTTTCTAAGTAATGATAATCCCGATTGGAATGTAAAAGATAGTCTGATGGAGAGAAAAACACAAAATGTCACTGATACCTTTTATCCGACTATAAAATTGACTTTATTCCTTGCTAGAAGACAACCAACTGTACAACATCAACTTCAATGGATAATCTCAGTTATTGCTTTGCTGTTAACTCTAGGTATGTTTTGGATACCAGCAGATATCGGACAGAAATTAACCTTAGGATGTATCTTATTGGTGATGTTAACAATTACACTGGTTGCAGTAGAATCATCTGTTAAAGTCCCTACAGTTTCATTGATTCAAGGTAAGAAAATGTTTGAATGCAGAATGACTATAAACTCAAGTTGTTTTAAAATGTTCAAAATCAAAAATAATAGGTCAAATTATAGATATAAAATTTAATGTGAATATAAAAAAAATCAACAAGAATTTTGTCTGTTTTTGTTTAATGTGTCAAAGAAATTATTATTAGTTTTTTTATCATATTTCATATTCAGTAAACTGTTTATATATTTACGGAATTATATATTCAACGGTATGTGATGAAATTCATTCATAAAATGCTATCGTTTATAAAAAAAAATGTTAGTCATACGGTATTTCAATGATTTCAATATTTTGGGCAGAAATCGCAGAAAACAAAAAATTGGAAAATTTTTCATTAAATCTAAAAAATTATTACAGAAAACGATATTAAAGCTTAATAATTTATACACTTAAAAATATAAGTTCGCAAAAAATATAGTACAGTACAGTAAAAAGAATAACAATCAAATAAATTATTACAGTATTTATTATCGCTATCTTGCTGTTATAACATAACAAGAATAAAATACTAATTTCATATAATTTAATATCAGAATAAAATACTAATTTCATTTTGTTATGTTATATTGATGATAAACTTTTTATAAGTTATATCAACATTACTCAACCTATGATAAATGCTGTGTACACAAAGATATGCCCGTTTTTCAAGCAAATGTACAAATATAAAAATCAAGAAGTGGAAAATTTATTAGTGTTTTACAAAAATATAAAAGCAAAGATTGAGAATATTTTTTTACTTTGTTGTTTAAGCATACTTAGATATGAATAATTAAAATAGCAAAATATGAGATTCCTATCCTTGTATATAATTTAAATTATATCTTGAAAATCAAAATACTATTAAAATATTTATATAAAAGAAATAAAAAGTATTCAGCGGACGAGCCACCATACACAGCTGATAGAACAGGAAGACAGAAACTCACTCGCCTCGAGCCCATCGACGAAAAAATTGGAGGTGTGGAACCAGGATTTGAACCCGGATCCTCCAGGGTGGTAAGCCAAAGCTTTACCACGTGGCCATCCGGGCCGACAATTTAGTTCGAAATGTCATTATTACGAAACGACTTATTTATTTCCCGTGTCATTCGGTCAGTCCGCGAATCCCACAGTTTGTTCTGGGAAGTGTTCGTTATCCGAACATGTGTTCGTTAACCGAACATAAAAATCTTTCAAAAAAGTGTTCGTTATCCGATTTGTTCGTTATCCGAACTGTTCGTTAACCGATCACCCACTGTAGTAAATTTCTAGTTTTTGTTTTATTGAGCGACTCGGGATGGCCAACTAACAATTCCACACAGGCGGCCGAATTTCGTGGTACGGCACTGTTGTATTCACATAAAGCAATTAATATGTTTCAGTTGCAGTTTTTATAAACGTTACAATTACATTTCCAGAATATTTGAATAACAATATTTTAATTATTGATTTACCAGAGCCCTTTCGGCCGTCCGTCACCATCCAGTAACAGAACGTTTCCACTTCCCGGGACGAGGACCCAAGGGTTGGATTTTGGGAAGCACGTGTTTGTGTTGTATAATAGTGTTATGTAAAATAATTAAACAAGTGCTTGATATACTGTACAGATGTATGAATGCGCAGAAAATTAAAATTGTTGTAAATATGTTAGACATGTGCTGGGTGTTGTTATTTTCGTGTTTGTATTAACAATTAAAGTAGATATTACATAGACAACACAAATATAATGACAACATAAACACAAATAAGGAGAAAAGGAATATTAAAATAAAATATAAAAGTAGACGGAAAAGACATATATAGAAAAGATATCGCAAAGCAATTACTGCAATTATCACGAGCCCATCGACGCTTTTTAATTCGGCGGACGGGCCACAAGTCACAACACAGAACAGGAAGACAGAAACTCACGCGCCTCGAGCCCATCGACGCTTTCAAAAAAAAAACAAAAACTATTCAGCGGACGGGGCACCATTCACAATAGAACAGGAAGACAGAAACTCACGCGCCTCGAGCCCATCGACGCTTTAAAATAAAAAAACAGAAAGTAATCAGGGGACGGGCCACCATTCAAAATTGATAGAACAGGAAGATAGAATCACTGGCCTCGGGCCCATCGACGCTTTCAAAAAAAAAACAAAAACTATTCAGCGGACGGGGCACCATTCACAACTGATAGAACAAGAAGACAGAAACTCACTCCCCTCAAGCCCATCGAAGTTTAAAAATAAAAAAGAAATAAAAAATATTCAGCGGAAATAAAAAAAAAAATTCAGTGACGGGGCACCATTCATAATTGATAGAACAGGAAGATAGAATCACTCTCCTCGAGCCCATCGACGCTTTCAAAAAAAAACAAAAAAAATTCAGCGGACCGAACTCCATTCACAACTGATAGAACAGGAAAACAGAAACTCACTCGCCTCGAGCCCATCGAAGCTTTCAAAAAAAAAATTCAGAGGACGGACCACCATTCATAACTGATGGAATAGGAAGACAGAAACTCACTCGCCTCGTTCCCATCGACGCTTTAAAATAAAAAAAAAACATCCAGCGGACGGCAACCAGTCACAACTGATTGGGTAGGAAAAAATAAATTTTGCAGTAAAGATAGTAACATAATCAATTACACGATTATTTAGATAAAATAACTGTCGATACGTACAGACACAAGAATAGAGACAAAATATATTGAAAAATTTCAATTGAAAAACTCACCCCATGGTTTTGAATTCGATTTTCCACCAGCTATCCGTTTTATCTTCCATTCCATAACGATTTTTGTTTTGTTGATGCTTGTATTGTTGTTTTCAGTTTGTTACGTATTATTGGAATATTTTCAAATAATATTGTTATAAATTTTTTTGATGAAAATTGGATAACTAACTGTATTTATTTATTCTCTGTATATGAATATTTGACTAGTTAATTTAAGTAATGTTTTTCCCACGGATGTATATACAGCCGTGGTTTTTTCTGAATTTTTGTTTTCAATAAATCACGTTCAATTTTTTGTAGCATATAAAATTAATTTTACAAATACTCTCAGATACTTTTGATATTCGATGATATTTTTTGATATTAAATTTTATAGTTTTAAATTTTGTGTTTGATTGCCGTTATTAAAATAAAATAGAGCAAATTATTAAGAAAAAGAATGTATTTTTTTGTTTTCCAATATATTTTTCCTGGTGGGATAATTTATAATTACTATAATTTTAATAATTTTTTATGTGTGTATGGCGTTTCTATTGTAAACAGTTTTTCCTACATTACGTTAATTATCTGAAAGGTAATTTAAATTGAATGCATTTTTATGTCGGCGCTACATTTGTCTCAATTTAAATAACTTTATAATTAGAGTTTAATTGTAAATTATTCCTTATGTATTAAAGGATCGGTTTCACATCTCCTTGGTATCACAGAAATCTCAAAACAAAATGGAGGGCGATTTTTTTGTCAACAGGTGACACCACACTCCATTCTGATAGAATACTATGTGACGGGGCGAAACAAGCCCTTCCATAGGTTGGCCATCCCTGCGGAGGGGTCAACCGGATTGTGGAAGGATCGACGAGGAGGCCCGGACCCCATGATAAATATTTTCCTGCGGTGGGACCCGTGACTCGAAACCAGGTCCTCAAGAGTTGAAATCCGAAGCGTTTCCACGCGACCAATCCGGCCGAATAACAATTTCTTAAAACTTTGATCTATGATGGAGCTAATCATGATGAAATGAATTAAATGGGGCCCAGAACAAAACTTGTCATGGGCCTGAAAAGTTCTCTCGGCGGCCCTGATCGAAAGAATGAATTTTATTTTGTTATTGGCGTTTACCATTACTTTTTAACAAAAACACTTTAACGAACGTTTAAATGTTACTAGATCCTCTTCAGCCGCCAATTAATAACTATTAATTGAGCGTTTTCATTTCCATGGACGTGGACCCAGAGGTTGGTTTTTGGGAAACACGTGTATGTGTTGTGTATTTAAGGGCGCTTTCAATCATGCATGGTGGCCCACGATTTTCGACAAACTTAAGGAAAACAATTGCCCTTTAAATCTCTATAAAATATTGAAAGACTACTTTTGGAATCGGAGGTCCATTTTTAAAACAAAAAACTTCTATAAAGAGAGTGAAATTTCCAGAGGTTGCCCTCAGGGTTCACCTTCAGGGCTGCATTTGTGGAATATCATTTTCAATGGACTGCTTGATCTTAAACAAATTTCCAAGGACACCTTACTCCAGGCTTATGCGGACGATGCAGTCCTCCTCATTAAACATAAGAACAGAGAGAAACTACAAGCTAAGGCCAATCAGGTTTTGAATACCATAAACAACTGGAGCATAAATAACAAATTACAGATCAATGTTAAGAAAATTTCTTCTATTGTTATTGGCAAACACCAACCTTTTAAGAGAAGAATTAGCATTAATATTGATAAACAAATTATCAGACAATGTAAAGAAATTAAATACTCAGGAGTTTTTCCCAGTAAGTTTTTTTACTTAGAGTGATCATCTGCAGTACATTTATATAAAAGCCGTTCACACTCTAAATTCTTTGCATGCTATAGCTGGACCCAATTGGGGTAAATCTTCTGATACCATGAGAACCATTTACTTGGGGGCTATTGAACCCCTTACTTGGCTATACGCATTACCCAAAGCCTATAAAACTGCTCCTACTAATGCGCTTCTTGTTCTTGCGAAATTAGTACCGCTGGATTTAAAAATTTTACAAAACTTTTACAGTGACAAAGTGGTTAACAATAACTGGGATTCTGACCGCTCTGACGCAGACTTAAAAACAAAATTAATCTTACGGATAATTTCAATGATTTAATTAAACTTATGGCTAAAAACAGGTCTGATTTTCGTAAAATTAATTATCATCACCACCCAGCGGACGACACTGAAACTGAAATTTTGACCTATACTACAGATCTTCCTGGCATTTCTATATATACTGACGGCTCTAAGACAGATGAAGGAACTGCAGCTGCAATAGTGATGATGGATGAAAATAAAAGAACCAAATATCAAGCTTATTTTAAACTTACTAAGCATTGTACTAACAATCAGGCTGAGATTCTGGCGATTTTTAAAGGACTGAAATATATCAAACAAAATGATTTTGATAAGACCTGTATCAAAATAATTTCTGATAGTCGTATTGCTCTTCAGAATCTCAACAAAGACCTATTATTCTTTAATTCTTGAAATTAAAGAACTTATCTCTGAAATCAAAAGTAAAAACAATCTTAAGTTTTACTGGGTCCCAGGACATAGAGGCATAAAAGGGAATGAAACAGCAGATCTCCTAGCTAGACAGGCTACTAGAATTGATCTCAAAATCTGTTTTAATGCTGTTTCTTACAACTATTTTAAAAGAGCTGTTTTCGATAATACTTTGGGCCTTTGGCAAGAAAATTGGAACAAAGAAACCACAGGAAGACAAGCTTATAGTTTTGTTCCTGATATTAGGAATTTCTTCAATAACAAACACTTTAGTATTGATACCTCTGTTACCAGTTGATCACTGGACAGGGAAACTTGAACGAATACCTTTGCAGGTTTAATATAAAAAATAATCCGAATTGCCACTGCAGTGAAGAAGGTAGGCAAGATTCATTCCATCTTTTATTTAATTGTACAGTCGGTTGCATAAAGTTTTGTACCTACCTCGTAGGGGCTAAGCTCACCGGAAGTTGATCAATTGTAAAGTCAGGTACTTGTACCGAGATTCAAGGCAGTTTCAAATGGACTTGTCTGTTGTGACTGAGAATAGGGAGGGAAGTATACGTGCGGGATGTGCTCGTCACGTGCTCTAAACTGACAAGAATAAGCGATAGAGACTGATAGCAGCATCGGTAGAGCGTCTGCCTACTGTTCCGAGGAGCCGAGTTCGAATCTTGTTTGGAGAAACATTTTTTTTTTTTCTTTGGTCAACATATTAGTTTGTGTTTAAATTTTAAACAATGCAATTAAAATATAAACGGTTTAAACATTTTCCAGACAAATGTGCAATATGGTGATGTGTTCATCTGAGGTTCTAAAAGATGCTTTAAAATTTAAAAAATAAATTTTCTGACTTCGCTTTATTTTATATTTTAAGTTTGAATAAACTAGATACTACATAATAATTTTTTTTTTACATTTATTAAACTCCGGTATTTGCTAAAATCTTTTAATATTTTCTAATATTGATAGGTTTAAACATCTTTCGGAAAAACAAAACATAAAAGCATTTAAGAAATTCCATATAACTGCGTCATTAGCTATCAGCATTTTTTTAAGAATTACTATCGAATATTGGTCTCTTTATCCACCCTTTTATCCGATAAGCTAGTATTATCTAGCTACGCTGTGTTCTACAATGGACAAAATTCACGTGACGTCGAAGTCACGTGTTTTAGTGAAAACATTGTAGTTTGCCTAAGTTTAAACGAGAAGGATTATAACTAATTCGTGCTAGTTTATTTACTATATTTAAGAAAAAAAGCAAAATATAATTTTATTATCATTTCTAATAGCATTAAGTAATTTCATTTTTAAAGTTACCGGTACTATTTACTCTAATATTATAATTTATATAAGCCTTGAATTTTTATTATATATTTAATGGATATCACTTCCAGATATATGTAGTTCATTACATTATAAGGATTTTAAAATTTTCAATTTAAATCGTATTTATTGTTAAAAATATAAGAAACTGCATTTTTACAGAAAATAATAGAAAGTATGAATAAAATTATTGATCAAATCAGGCATTCCAATTTGTTATTTTCTGATGATGATTAAGTTAACTGGTGAGAAAATTTAGTGATATAATAAAGTAATTTTGTTCTATTAAACATTTGATCTTCATTAATAGTATGAATACAATATATATTATTCATATTATTAACAATCATAAACCAAATTTTCCATTAATAATGAACAATAAGCTAAATATCATTCTACTGTATTATAAGGTTACCGAAATTTCCTAGCTAGGTAAAATATGATCCAAATAAACCCAAATATAATTCAAAATTGCTATGAACTTCAAATGTGCAGAAATAAATATATTACAATTGATGTTTAACTCATAGCCCACAGTTACCCAACTGTGAGATTGTTCAGACTAAACCAAAATAAAATGCCATTATTAGAAACCAGAATGTTTTCTGTAAATGGTGTAAACTACATGAAAATAATTTCCATATGTAGATACTCTTCAAGTATATAATTAGCTATTATCTACAGCTTTTGGCATTATTACCGTAAATAACATAAACTTCAAATACACCGAAAACGTATGTTTCAGGTTTATGACTTTGATACACCTCTTTGTCACTCTTGTTTTATTCAATAGCGAGTGGTATAACAACTTATCTCTTGATTGCGCATGTAATATTAGTGATAATATGCACCATTTTTGTTTCATTAATAACAAAATAGATTAGTTCATTATTAATAAAACAAAAATTCCCTACAGAACATCCAAAGTCATCTTGCAGACAAAAAAATTAACACATGCAATTAAAATTACCCACCCCCGTTGCTACGACAAAAGTTAATGGAATCATCCGATACTGGAGAGTTCGAATGATTTGCCTGAACTGATGAATCACATTGCTTTGAACTATTGGAAGGAAGCCGAACACCTTCCGCTTAGGTACAAAACTTTATGAAACCGACTGTACGTTATTCAATGTTCTCAGAGAAAAATTGGAGAGAACAGCAATTCTTAACGGATTTAACTGGCCCTGCCAGAGTTTTCAGCTTATCGACAACAAACCTTTTTTTGAAGAACTCAACAGATTTTTGAAGAACAGTGGAGCTCTCAACCCAACTCTCTGACACTGTCCCCTTGGTGTTTTTTAACCATTAACTGTGAATATTCATGTTTTGTCGGGTTGTTTTATTATTTGATTTTTTCAGTAGAAGTACTGGCATCTGTATTCTGCAGTGTATAATTTGTTTCTTGGTACTTTTTAGGTTCATCTGGTTGAAGACTGCCTCCATTTTGTTTATCATCGACTAGAGGCAAAGTTTGATATAGAAGAGGATTGTTAAGAGAAGCGATTGTGGAAACAACATTCTGCATTCATCTGTCCTCTTCCTTGTAATTATTGTATCTCTCAGGTTGTCTAGTTGCCTAGTTCTTCAACAGGATCATCGTTAAAGTGGACATCTTCTTTAGCATCCTGTACTTGTACAACTGATTTTTCTTCTCACAGGATCCTGCTTAAGGTCTTCTTGAACTATTTGTCTCCAATACTCTGAATAGCAACACCTGTAAATATGATTGTTCTTTTCTTCCAAGCTGGAAGGTTTTATATTTTATTTTGCTAATTAACTCCGATACGAGCGGGTGGGGTCCCGTGCAACTGTTGATTGCCTCCTCTCCTTTTTTCTGCTAGTGGCCTGTCACACTTCTTTGACAGGATTCTTTAACCTATACTTACCTTTTCTAATTTCTTCTCACTTCTCTCTTCTTTTTCAAGTGGCTAATCATTTTGTACAGTCCTCTATTCCTTTTGTTTAATGTAATGTAATGTGTATTCGTGGTGTGTCGAGTGAAACTGCGTGATATATAACTGTGAGGATGCGACGATCAGATAATGTGTTGAAATATGAATATCTTCGTGTGACTGTTGTTATTTTTAAGTGTTGTATGTGAAAACCGTACACCACATTCTTTACTCCAGTCATATACACGCATATCATCGTATATAACAGAAATTCCGCAGTCATACTTCAAACACACACATTCAATAACAGATATTCAATCAGTTCCTATACCGATTTTTATTGAAAAGTTCAAAAGTAAGGCAAGTTTTTGAAGTTATATTTTGATAGAGATTATTTACTATGAAAGAAAGTGCTTATTAAAATTCACGCTATCAATTTAGAAAATATTTAATACGAAATATAAATATATTGACTGACTGGTTCAATTTGATTTTAATTGGAAAACAG
Organism: Olivierus martensii; assembly: GCA_000484575.1. Lineage (NCBI taxonomy): Eukaryota > Metazoa > Arthropoda > Arachnida > Scorpiones > Buthidae > Olivierus > Olivierus martensii. The sequence continues at coordinate 33,354 of AYEL01071345.1, forward strand.
AAATATTGTTTTATTATTTTTTATTGGTGTTACCTTGTTTTCAAAGCACTACAGAACATAAAAAGAATACAGTATTGTATTTTTCACTTAATATATTTTGATTATCCAACCACATTTACATTATAGTATTCGAATTAGAGAAGGACATATACCTACAAACTGTTTCAGTTCCTATAGTAAGCGATTGTTTTTCATTCAAAATTTGAAATTTTATTGAGATCCGGATTTCTTGCAAGTACTACAAGAGATGGGATTCTCGTAAAGCAAAATTCCAAAATATACAGTATTAATCTGCCAAACGTCAAAAAGTCGTCTTTTATAAGAATCGAAATAACTGTAGATAAGTATTATCCTATTATGAAAATCAAATCAATTATCAATTATATTATTTTCATGTATAGAATGGTGCAAATATTCTATAAAAGTTTTGAAAAGAAAAATGAAAACTTGGTTATACGAAGAAAAATAACTTTTCAAGAATTATTTATTTCTTGAATCGTAATTAACTTTTTTCACAATGGTTCCACCATAGGATATTCATTGTGAGAGTATCCGTCAATGAAGGATGTGGTTCAACAGGTAGATCCAGATCCAATTCTGGTAAACTTTGGAAGTATGAGACCCGGGAACTAAACCTGGATACTCCAAATACTGCACGCCCCTACCGCGACCGGGATACAAAATTTGAAATTTATGAATTGAGTCCGGATTACAGAGAAGATATCAGAGGAATGGGAATCTCAGGATTATCCGAAATTTTGCACATTGCATTTATAATTGCTTTATAATATTTAATAATGATTTAAATACAGGGTGTTTCAAAATGAATATCGGGGTTTTGAGGCTTCGTAGTATTTAGTACATTTAACTTACAGTTATAAATAATACATCAAATGAAAGAGCAACTCAGTTTTCCTACATGTGTTCAATGTGAACACCTTTCGTCACACGGCACACACCGAGTCGATAGGCGAGTTCTTCCCGTTGATCAGTGTGTCTGGAGTAATTGTTGCAACAACTGCTTCAAACCTGTTTCTTAACTCGGGTAGGTCAGCTGGTAGCAGAGGCACATACACATTATCCTTTATGAACCCCCAAAGATAAAAATCGCACGGCGTCAGATCAGGTGAACGTGGAGGACATGCGAAACAAGCTCTGTCATTCGGCCCCTTGCGGCCAATCCAGCGCTCGGGTACAACGATGTTTAACCAATCGCGTACTGAGTTATGCCAGTGAGGTGGCGCACCATCTTGCTGCCAAATAAAGTTCTCTGGTTCAGCTTCTTCCAATTGAGGAAAGAGCCATAGTTCTACGCATCAAGATAAGAAATACCAGTTACAGTTGCTTCACCGAAAAAGAAAGGCCCATAAACTTTCCGCCGGGATATGGCACAGAAAACATAACTGTACCAACAAAACTGTTTGAGTTGCTCTTTCATTTGATGTATTATTTATAACTGTAAGTTAAATGTAATAAATACTACGAAATCTCAAAACTCTGATATTCATTTTGAAACACCCTGTATAATTAATAACAATTACTCTAATATTAATCTGATATAGAAACGAATGAATATCACCACACATACATAATAATAATAATAAGTTTTCCATAGACAGTCTTTTTTGTCATCCTGCTCTTCGAACAGGAGAATAAGAGATAATTTACTGTATATAATGTATAAAAGTAAATTACCTACCTCTAAATTGCTTGTCGGCCGGATGGCCGCGTGGTAAAGCTTCGGCTTACTACCCTGGAGGATCCGGGTCCAAATCCGGGTCCCACACCTCCAATTTTTCAGGAGGGGTACGGGCCCGGCCTGTTGAACCCCATCCTTCAACCATCCGGTTGACCCCATCATGGGTGCTGGCCAGCCTGTGATGGGAGCTATAAATGGCCGCCGCCAGATAAAGAATATCCCATGAGGATATGGCGGCGTAATAAAACTAACCTAACCTAACCTAATCTAAATTGCTTATCTCAGACTACTGTTATTGTGATTGATGAACTTTATCACAAACTGATGTTCTGTCATTCAATAAATGACATTTAATGTCGAATTCTGTTTTAAACTTAATGCTTTCTTCTTTTTTCAAATCTTCATACTTTCACTCAAAAACTTTCTGAAATAGATTAATTTATTTATAATATAAATCACATCTTAATTTAAATGAAATTGCATATTACAGTCAGAAAATTATATTCTTAATTCTTCTGTTGACTTCAGAGAAGAAAGGATTATTTGGCAAACATTGTTTTTATAAACAATGCTATTTTATGCTATTGTTTATTTGCGTCAAAACTCTACTTATTATATATCTACAGTCCAATATTAATCCTTTGGTGTTATTTCTCGAATTTAACCGAGAATTTCAAATAAACTAATATCTTGTCATTTATTGATCATTGTGTTAAATGGCGATACTTAAAAATTTTTGGCCCCCCTGCAAAATATTAATCGGGCTTTCCACAAAAAAAAAAAAAACAATTTTTATCTAGAAACTTTTATTAGAAAATAAAAAAATTGCATAATTTAAAACACAATTGAAAATTATATAAAAAAATTATTAAAAAAGAAAATATACCGGTATTTAAAATTTAAAATTCATCTTCCTGGATTTTAAATTTCCAAAATCTCTAATCACATATTTATTTCCAAATTGTTGGCTAGTGCTCTCCGCACTGCTCTGATTCAATGAATGTTTCACTCTTTTCATTATGCATTTAATTTTTATTGTATTATGTTGTTAATTTAAAAAAAAAGAGTAAAGAAAGTACAGACAAAGAAATTTGTGCCACCCGCGTTATGGGTCCGGTGCATTGCAGTTCCGCCATTGACTGTGTTTAAAAATATACATGATATAGGCCTATAAATACTTAAATGGATCTGACAATTTTATGATTACAGGAAAAAGAAAGTAATTATGTCATAAGCCAATTTATAAAAATCAAAATTTGAAATATTTTAAAACTTCGAAAGTATATTTCTAGCATGTGAGATAAAAGTTAATTGTAATAACAATAAATAGCTAGAACTAACTTCACTTTTAACGAAGATAAAAAGTTAATTACAATTCAAAAAATAAATAATTCTGCAAAGTTATTTTACTTCATATAACCAAGTTTTCATTTTTCTTAAATATTAACAAAAGTCGCCATTTCGAAGAAGGCGTACCCAATAATGGGATCCAGAAAAGTGGCCCCTCGCATTTCGCCTCCAGCACTTTTCGTCCCTAGCACATTTCAGCCCCGACACATTTTACCCTCTGTAGTGGCCCCTTGCATTTCGCCCCCTGTAGATAATGAGTACGATACAAAATGTAATTAATACACCAAGTTTTTAATGATTCTAAATTATTTTGTTTCTTTAAATTTATTTTTAGGTCCCATAAGCCAATTCAAATTTTGTTTTATTTTAGCAAACGAAGCTCCATTCTCATGACATTTTATAAATTCGAAAATTTATAAAAAATAAAAATAAAAATTATTGAATAGAAGGAAAAACATAACAATAAATAAACTTTATTAAAAATATGACAATAGTTTAATAAATTTCTGTCACTTTTCGACTAATTAAATAATTAACTTAATTAATTAAAATTTGCATAATACAGTGGATTCCCATTTTTACGAACCTCCAATTTACGAACTATTTAGTTGGTCCCAAAAAAGTCTTTATTGTTAAATAATGCCATTCCCATTTATGAACTTTCGATTTTATGAACTTTTTTCTGGGAGTCTGTACGAGTTTGTAAAATCGAGAGTCCACTGTACTGAGTTTTTTATCGATAATTATTTTAAAATATTATCCAATTTTTTTTCCTTCGTACCTTATTTTATTCGTAAGACTTGCACTGTCAAAAAATGCCAAACATTTCGTTGGATGGCTAAGATTTCATATAGAAAAATCATGTTTTTCCGATCTCATATAATGAACGAAAAGTTATGAAAGAAATAAAATTCGGTTCTCCGATCTCATATTGAACGAAAAGTTATCAAAAAAATAAAATTCGGTAAAATTTTTTACATCTACTCTTTACATCTTTAAGAAAGACAATAAAAACATCATTTTTGCATCTTTAGAAAGACAATAAAAAACGTAAAATTATCAAAAAATTTAAATGAAAATTAAGCGAGATTTCACTTTGAAAAATTTAAATGAAAATTAAGCAAGATTTCACTTTTTTAATTTTTGCTAATTAATTAGGTTTAATAAATTAAACCTAATTAATTAGGTTAACGAATCTCCTTTAAAGGGGCTTGGATTTCAATAAAAGTTCGAGTTATCCAGAGTTGACTGTATTTACAATTTTGTATCCTACTCATTATCTACAGTGGGCGAAATGTTTTGGGGGTGAAATGTGGGAGGCGAAATGCGAGGAGTCACTTTTCCGTAAACCCCCAATAACAGCTTATTTTGCCATCATACCCTCTAGTCTTATGATCATTAATATCTTCGTTGGAAACAAATTTTCATTACAATGAAAATATTAAAGAAAAACAGAAAAACAAAAATAAAAATGTGGTCTCTGAATTTATTCTGAATGTGGTGATTATGACTTGATTGAATTTGTTTTCGAATCTATTGACATTTTTAATCGAATATATTATATGCATACTGTTGCATTTCCATCGTTAATTAAAATTGTAACGATATTTGAATGTCGTTCAGTCTAAATCGTAAAATGTAGATGAATTTGGAAGTTTCTTTTGAAATCGCCAATACTTCACACTTCAAAATATCCTAATCGGAAAGCGATAACTACAAGAACGTGATAATTTATGAAAAATAAATTCAAGTGCAACGTTTACTAAATTAACGTATAGCAACTTCATTATCATCTTTGTGGTTATTAAAAACATCAGAAATTTCATTAATAAACCGGAAAGATACTGGGTGCATCCAGTTGGTAAGCAGCTGACTAATAATCTCTCAGCAGACCGTCTAGCTGTCCAACTGGACGGTCCGCTTAGTATAAGTGACGTCATCAATTGCTGAGTTTGCTGATAAGCGAAGTCAGCGCTACATTTGTTTGCTACTTTAGCTGAGTTTGTCATCTAACGATTATGATTGTTAGTTTAAGGCTTGTTTATAGTCCGACGTTTCGTTAGCGCCTAGAACGTCTGTCACGCTGCGTTTTAATTTGTTTGTTTATAACTATAAACAAGCAAATTATAACGCAGTGTAATAAACAAGAGTAATCTTTAAATGTCTCAATAAAAAATTCAGCATTGCTATTTGAACCTAGGACCTTCTTGATTTGAACCCTCCGCCAGTTTGTATCGGATCGCAAAGCATCATGGTATAACCATAACGTTGAAACCTAGAACGAGTTCTAGGTTGTCAACTTCGCGTCGGTTACGCTGCGTTATGGATGACGTCGGAGTATAAACGTATGAATTGTTTCTAACGTCGACGATCGTCTCCGTCACGTCGGACTATAAACAAGCCTTAAGTTTTCTATTGTTTTAAAATTTAAATTTGAAACAAGAATGTGTGAGAAAATAAATTTTCTTTAACATTGTTATATATTATTTTGAATCTAAGCATCTTATCAATTAAAATAAGTAAAAACTTATTTTAATTGCAATTTTTTAATTGATTTGAAAAATCATTGTACTTATACAATTAGAATTGCTAATGATTATTATTATTATTACAGTATTATTATAGATGTCACTTTCCAACAAAATTTACTAGAAAAACTGATACAAGAAATCCTTTATAGTTACTTTTTTATCTTTCGAATTATTATTAATTTTTAAATTCCAATGGATGCTTATAGCAGTCAAGTGTCCAGCATTTGATTCTGCAGTTCTCTGAATTATATTCATTAAAGAAACTTCCACAGAATCATCTGTTAATTCATCAATCAAATGATTAAACCTTTTTGTTTGAGAGCAGCCATTTTGCTTAGCAGAACTTGTCAGCAAAATGTCTAGTAAAACAGTGCAAATGATGACGTATGTGAACTAAGCGCTTACTTATCAAAGTCAGCAAAGCGCTTGCCATAGTCTACTTAAAATCTTTTTACAGCAACAGGATTAAGATTGAGGTAATTAATACATATCGAAAACAATATATTACCCAAGAAAAACGGATTTAAAGAATATTCGTATCTTAGAGTAAGGAAGTGGGAATGATTAATTAACTTACCCATAGGTGGAAAGAAAGAAACGAAGATATTTCGCTTTCCTTCGATTTGGATTCCATTTTACCACATCGCTATTGCTGTTATAATTGTTATGTAATATACTGTGTTAAATATAGAGAAATATATCTTTATGCAATGTTTTCATTATTTTCAGAGTATTTTTATGGCTGAATAATAAACACGAAGATTAATTAATCGGTTGAAATGCAAACGCATACTTAAATACTCGTATTATTATTTTTCTATTATCGTTTTGTCTACTGTCTACCGATTTATTGTATACCGAATGTTGTGTACAATAAAATTCTTTGAACCTATATATTTTTATTACCGTTGACTACACCGTTTGTTACATTGTTACATTCTCCTTGTTACACCGTTTATTACATTGTTGCATGAATCCTTTCCCTCCGGCTCGTTTGTTACATTCTCCTTGTTACACCGTTTATTACATTGTTGCATGAATCCTTTCCCTCCAGCCGGGGATGCCGGGCTGCCGCTCAGTCCGCTCACCGTTTAAATTATGTGTAAAAAATAATTGTGCATTACTACTTCAATAATAATAATAATAATAATAATAATGACAAAAAACAAATGCGCAAGCACCTTTTGGCACTCCGCTCGATCGTATGTGAGCCGGCCCCGTGATCGTACTATTGCAAGTAGCACTCATTACTTGGTTAATAATCTCTTATTAACTGATAGTGCCTCTTAGTTTTCTCGAGATATAGGAACCAGTAATTCCTAGGAGGTATTAACAGTTAATAAGCGATTATTATCCAAGTAATGAGTGCTATTTGCAATAGGCGATCGACACCATTAAGAGTTAAATATCATCGCATGAAAGCTTTCGTGATAGCAAATTTTAAACTTAATAATCAACGAATAATTGGAAAATGGCATTACAAAAGAATTGCTCTTAAATCATAAAGTACAGAAGTGTTAAAATATTCCGCCACTAACTTAGTGAAATCAATGTGGATGTATTTTTTCGAAATTTAATTTTAGGAGTTATTACTTTATACAGTCATAAAGTAAGCATCAATCATGTTAGGCTCAACCTTTGTTAGTTATTTTAATAATATCAATAGAAAATTACAATCAAAGAGAAAAGAAACAACCTAAAAAATTATTGCTATTGATTATATGCGAAAAATTATTCAAAAATTAAAATGTTTCTCAATTTGATAAACATATATTTAAATATAAATGAATAATCAAATTACAATTTCTTTATTAAGAATGCTGTTTCAAATTATTAAATTTTATTCTTACATATCTACAGCTAAAATCTTAAAACAATTTTAAATTTTATAATAAACAAAAATAAAAAAAGCACATATAGGCATAAAAAATTAGAATAAAAATTTACAAAAAAAATCCAAAATTACATATTATAAAATTTATGGAGAATTTTCAGAAATCAAACTGAAAATCTTAATTAACTTAAAACAACGTTTTCTATATTGTCTTTTATTCCAAAGCCTTTCTTAATTGTTGCCAAAACTCTGTCAATTCCTGGGTATCATTCCATACTAAATATTTTCGCATTTTCATCAAATTCCGTAGTTTTCTACTAATAATTTTTTCTGGTATTTCTCCGTATTTTAGTAATATCAACGAATTTTTTATATCGAAGAGCCGATGTTGAGCCATTTGCATCTCGAATTTACAAAATTCACTTCGGACAAAATTTTCAGAGAGAACAAATATCACTTTCCTGGAATTATTGATACTGCTAATGATGTTGTCTGTTATCTCTTCTCCAGCAAGAAAATCTCTTTCATCTATGCAAACTTTCAAACCGAAATCGCCCTCCATTTTAAAGACGAGTTTCTTGGCGAATTGGAAATCTTTTGAACTGTAAGAAATGAAGACATCGTATTTGAATTCGTTTGGGTTCGTAATTAGTTCATAACCGAAGATTTTCATTCGAACCCAACTTATAAAGTATCGTACGTACCATCGATATATATATCCCATTATTACAAAAGTAACGATGGCAAATAATAGAATAATTAAAGGAACTCCAACATTGATAAAGTAATTAATGGATATAATTACGCATAGTTTTTCATTAAATGTGGCATTCATGACTTCAATGCGTATAGGATTTTCTTTGGTATAGGCACAAGTATATCTAAAATGAGAATCGGGTGAGATCCTTTCTTTTATCCATTCGATAAGAAGTGGCAAATGACAAGAATCGCAATCGAAAGGGTTTTCAGTTATCCACACATTCTTTATGTGCTTTATATCCTTTATCATATATTCATCTAGCGCAGTTATGTAGTTTTTTGAAACATTCAAAACTTCTAAACATGATAAATCGCGAAAGGTATTAAATTTCCAGAAAGTAAGATAGTTTTGGAAAAGATTGATGTGTTGTAGTTTATTTAGGTTTTTAAAAGTATCCGTTGAAAGTTGTTTTATATCATTTTCAGAAAGATCTAGATGAGTTATTTTTGTCATGGAACGAAACAAGGATTTTTCAATAATGTCAATTTTGTTTTTATTCAAAAGAAGTTTTCGTAATTCACTCAGATCGTCGAACGTTCCCTTCATAAAATTTCTTATTTCGTTTTCTGAAATATCAAGTAGAACAAGTCGCATCAATCCTTGGAAAGATTTGGGGAAAATATTCCTAATCTTACATCTTTTGAGATGTAAAGTTTTAAGTAATGGACAAAAATTGAAGAAATAATTTGGCAAATATTCTAAAACAGTTTGGTTTAATATTAAGTGAGTTATATTACTAGACATATTAAGATTTCCTGTTAGATTGAATAATTCAGTTTTGAATTCCATTTCACCGAGATTAATGAACTGCAGTTTAGGTAGAGAAAATATGGCTTTAGGAAAAATCGAAAATAAATTTCCCCGCAGATCTAATTCGACTATATTTGGAACAGAAAGGAATGCATCAGGATCGATGTATTTAATCTTATTAAAAGGAAATCCAAGAACACGTAAACTTGGAAAGAATGGAAAGTATTGGATTACTGTCAATCTACATTTATAAAAAGTGATCATACGTATATCTAGACCTTCTACATAACTTAATTTAGAATGTAATTCGGTTATACTTTCAGATAAGGTTAAAGTCACTTCTGTCACCTTGGCTCGAAGAAAAAATTGATGCCAGGCAATTTTCCAGGAATAAAATAAGTAATGAAATCCATACTTCTTCCAGAAAGGCCAATATAAACTTTCGCTTACAGTTAAATTACAATGGCAGGGAGACAATTCATGATCCACCATAGAGAAATTAAATCCTTTTCTATGTAGAAGGGCTGCCGGCCATTCTGTATACTCTGGAAATTCCATCTTTATTAAATAACTTTCAATATAGTTTTTTAGTAACATTTTCATGTAAAGGGGAAGAATAGTGATGTTCGAATTTTTTTTATCAATACCATTTTCGCTTTTAAATTCACCGTAATGCGGATATAGATATATATTTGTATTTTTCCATGCTTCTGGAAGAGTTTTCAGGATAAAATTAATTGAAATCAATTTACTGTTTGCATTAAATATAATTTGATTACTAGATTGCGATTGGTAGTACAGACTACAGTACGTTTTAATGATACCATTTTCCATTTTCCATTTACAGTTTTCTACTGTTGAATTTGAATGCATTTTAAACTGTCCGTAGGGAGAAATATCTTCCAACGACAAAACGACTACAACCGTCGTCAGAAATATAAAAAATATCTAGGAAAATAAAAATTTAAATGTATTAATTTTTTTATCTATTTTAATAAAATTTTTTGACTAATACAAAAAGATCTGTATAATCAAATAAGAAAATAAACGATTTTATTTGTTTAAATTGATATTTTGTCCATTAATAAATCCATTTAAATTACGCTGAAATTTTTATGATTGATTAATCGATTAATAGTTAAAATATTTTATACATTAAAAATTAATTTATTTGATTAAAATTTACCCAGAAATGTGTTTAAATTTTAAACTTATTCATTGGATTTGTGATGTGTAATTTGGCAAGCATAGTTAATACAGTAGATTCCTGATTATCCAGGGTTTGATTATCCAGAGGTAACCTCTATCAGGAAATTATGGCTAATTATCAATGTTTTTATCTTAAGTGTGCTATGCGAAATATTTTTAAACATCTCAGGTTAATTTCTTTATTATATTTTAAATGGTGATAAAAACTATAATCAAAATTATAAATATTGCAATAATTCTTTGCTGCATATAAAGCAATTTCTTGTTTCCTTCTTCAATAAATTATAGAATATTTGGATACAGGGCCGAGAGGGGATGACATCTGAGACTTTCGTCACGGGCCCGATCGTCAACCCCCGACGTGTCACATAATGTGTCTGATTATTTGTTTAAATTGTTATTTTCATACAAGATGGCTCACAATTCTACGTGAATTTAAATTATGAGCCAATAATGCAAAAATTACGATAAATTATATAATTATTGTTCTTTTACTGTATATATATATTCAGTAAAGAACGATAGTAAAATAATAAATTTTTTTCTTTTTTTAAACTTGGAAATTTCTTAGTGTTTTATATTATTAAATATTGTAAATTTTTTAATAGTAATATGATATTTTATATATCCTATATTTAATAAACATTCTCTACATCTTTCAATATAGGAAAAAAGTGATGCACTTTTTAAGTGGGGTCCGGACGACAGACTTGTTACTGGGCTCGAAAATTTCTCTCGGCGGCCCTGTTTGGATATGTGTATATAATTTATTTATTTTTAATGTTAAATGCATATTGTCCATAATTCCGATTTTTGTTTTTTTTTTTAGTATTTTGCGGACTATCCGAGGTAATTCATTTTCCGATTACTCCGGTTAATCAATAATATATTATAATTTACAAATTTATTAGTTTTATTACTGTATTTTCATTATTTTTCATGACACTATAATGTTATAATAATAACAATAAACATTGAAATCCTATAAATCATAAAGCAAGGTTATTTTTAAAATCATAATTAATTAAAAATTAAATCTTTGCCAAATTAAATCATTTATGATTTCTGTTTAATCTAAAAGTTAAATTTGCCCCAAAGTTTAATTTATTTTAATTAAAAAATCCGTGACCGTTACTTTATTGTTTAAAAATGATATTTATGACTTTTGATCAATTTTTCTAAAATTGTTCGAATTTGGTTCGATTGAAGAAATTCGATCATTAGATTAAATTTTTTAAATCAATCGCAGCACTGCTCATAATGTAATACCTGAATAAAATAAATATACCGAATTCTCAATAGTGCTTTCTTCATGAAATAATCTATAACAGCGTTTCTCAAACTGTGGGTCGCGACCCTAAAAGGGGTCGCGAAGCGAAATTCTGGGGTCGCAAAAATTAAATTCAAACACTTGAATTTCAGTTTATATGTAATTTCACAAACGCCCAATATTTAACGTATGACAACATATGAATTTTCGGTGTGGTTGGTTGATTGTGTTCATCTTAATAAGTGTGTAAATGACTTATATACTTGTACGTTTTATTTCATATTTAATACCTGGGGTCGCGAAAAATCTCATAAATTAAAAATGGGGTCGCGAAAAATCTCGTAATGAAAAATGGGGTCGTGAATGAAAAAAGTTTGAGAAACGCTGATCTATAATATCGTAATTATAATAATTAACTAACCGGTAAGCTAATTATTAACTTATGAAAGAAATTAAGAATTTTCTTAAAATTCAAATGTTCTGATTTCTTAAAATTTAATCATTAAATATCTGATTAAGTTAGAAACATTATTAGATCATAACTCTATAAAGTAAATTGAATATGGGTAAATCGAGTGGATAGATATGTGAAAATAGTTCGCCTAGTCGTCTCTTATATAATTATTATTAACATTTTCGAGCCGTAGGACTCTATGTTAAAAAATCTGAGATTGATTTTGAATCCTACATTACAAAATTTTTTTCAGGAAGTTCCATTTCTGCTCTGTTTTAATCCTCATCCTTTACAATAAACTTCCCGAACTTATCATGAGTCTCCCAGAACTTACTATGAGCTATTCAAACCTAATAATGGGCTCTGCAGTATTTTCACAATCTTTTTCTACTTTCGAAGATAGAAAAAGTAAAAAGATTTTCAATTAAAAGCATTATTAATTGCTTTTAATTGAAGATCATAAGATTATTAAGCATCATTTTGGTCTTCTTGATTTAGCAGTGCGAATACAGATGTTAGGCACTTTATTTAAATAATTTTGCTTATTTTAAATATTATTAATATGAAATTTACAGATTAATTCATCAACTGTTATTTTATTTTTATTAATTCTGAATTAATCTCTTTTGAATCTCTTAAGAAAGTTTAAAGTAGAAAAAAGATTATTAACCAAATTTTCGTTAAAGAAATATTATGGAAATACAAAGCGGAAGAAAGCATGAAAATATCTAAAATTGCGCTGTTAAACGAAAGAAAGAACTTCTCTAACTTTTTCTTTACGATATCAAAAGCATCTTATTGGCAATTGATAGTGTATACCGTTTATTAATTAATTTTAAATTATAAAATAGGATTTTTTTATAAAACTTGAAAACATCACTTACCTCTTTCATTTTTAATTTGATAAAATTTCCTTATAATGACTGATTCATAATAAAATCAAATATTATTGATAGTTTAAACGATTAAATTTATCTGTATAGATTACGAATACTGTATTCACATGATTAAGCTACAAATGATATACAACATTCTATAGCTTGTAATGAAATTATTATAAGAATTATATTCAGATTTTTAAGAACGATTATTCACTAGGCACTTTATTAGCAATAGGGCATAAGGAGACCCTAGACCAAAATTATTGAACAATTTTATAATTTAAAAAATTTTTTGTGCTTGCAGACTCCAAAACGGTTCTGAAAATGTCAATGCGCATATATAACAATTACAGTTTATGCGTATTATGTTATCAAAAAAAAATATAAAAAATTTTTTCTGTGAATGGAAGCTGGATTTATCCATTGACATATCCCAATGGGAATATATAACAATATAACAATTACAGTTTATGCGTATTATGTTATCAAAAAAATATATAAAAAATTTTTTCTGTGAATGGAAGCTGGATTTATCCATTGACATATCCCAATGGTATAAGAGGTGATTAAATGGTGCCATATTTTTTCATGCCACATTTCTGGCATGATCCTTTTCCTCTTTCATCATGCGTTTACATTTTTTTAATTCATCCTTCATTCTTCAAAATTTTAAATCTCTGAATATATCTTCTGTCTTTTCAATAAATGTTTAGAAAAATTATTATCAATATTGAATGTTCGATGTGTGTTTAAGAAATTATTTATTTCTAGATTAATTTGTATTAAATTATATCTCATATTTTCATGATCAAGATTTCATTTTATTTAAACTGTGTGATAAAAATTTGTAAAACAAATATGATTGTTTTAAAAATAAATGATATAATTCATAAACTATTTGCTCGCGAATATAGCAAGCAATTTAGCATCACTACTAATTAACTATTTTAATTATTATTTTAGCCGTTAATTCTGCAATGAAAAGCATCAGGTATTTGTTAGTATAATTTTAATCTATTTAAACAATAAGTAAAATTTTTGTATTTAGAATTATATTATTATATACTAGAAATTACGCGCTCATATAAATGAGCAGAAATATAATCTTGTGATTTAATCTAATAATACTGTATATAACGACGAAATACACCTCCTAACTTGTATAGGAATCCCAAGATCATTCAGGGAATCGTAAATCGCATCAATTATTACGTTACAGCTCCATCTGGGACTTTGTCTTTTTAGAGGAACTACAATTTCAATTTAATTTTTATTGTTTAATTTGTAAATTATTAATAACAACAAATAATTTTGGCTGTCGCAGTCGAAAATTAGACCTTTCTAACGATACCCTAGTTATAGAAATCAGTACAGTGGTTCGACTGAAAAAGGGACATCCAGTCAGCCAGCCACGTTTTATTAATATATATAATTGTTTCATTTTGATATATCAGTACAGTATGTTGAAATGTATACATATATATCTATAAATATATAAAGATATACAGTATTCTCTGTGAAATTGCCCATATGCGGTATCCGATGTTAGAAACCTATACTCCGTCTCACTCTCAACTGATAGTGACGTCAGAAAACACGTCATTAACCGGCGAAGTGCTAAAAAATGCTAAAAACGTACCACTCCGCTGCCGGTGTTGACGTTGTCGTCTGATCTGTTAGCTGTGGATGCTTTTTTCACATTTATATCTATATTTATATTTTATATAATTTACAATAATTCATTACTTGAATAATAGAAAAATAAACTTTCCTCTTTGCACTTTCCTCTCACGTTATTTCTCGCGTTCGAGTAAGAAGCCATTTTATCAAATACAGTAATCTCGTTAACGGACGATCGCTAGATCTATATTTTTATCCGGTGATTGTCACCAGTACATTACTGAAATTATTTACAACTATAAAAAAGTATTAAAAACTATGTACTTGATATGAAATTAAAACCTATTGCAAAGGAAATAATTCTGCGATTTATTTTTTGAAGCGGATAGTTACAACCAAAGATCGCGTAACGTCACTATCAGTTGAGAGTGAGACGGAGCATAATTCTTTTCATTTTGTTTCACTGAATTATTTGTTAAAATCAATTTTTTCTTCATTATTAAAATTATTCAATTTTGTGAATCTTAATTAAAAAATTCTAAATTTATTTCATTTTTAACATTTCGTTTAAACCTGGATCTTTAAAACAATATGTTATATTGCTTTATTCTTATATTTTCGTTATTATTACGCAACTATAACTTTTATAGACATGTGGTTTTGATTCTTGTTTATCGATATGCTAATCGATGCGGTTATTGAATTCGTTTTAAATTTTCAAACGATCCAAGTCAGTCACAATACATCACCAATCTCGTGGAGAGTATATTTATATAAATATGATTTCATTGCCCATGATTTTATTCCTTCATTTATAAGTAGGAACTCCAAAACAGTTTAGTCCAGGACTTCCAAAATCATAAATCCGGTGCTGGAGATAGCATTGATAGTTTTGCATTCCTTTCGATATTTGTTTATGTAATTAGTGCATATATCAGGTTTTTCATTACAGTTGTTAAATAATGATAGTATTTCAACTTTTTCATGAATGCTGATGTAATTTAATTAGTTGTAAGTTGTTTTAATAGATGTTTATTTGAGCTATTCATTAGCTAACTTCATCGTATCAATAGTTTAGACGTATTGTTTCTATGGTTTTTAGTTTTGCTATCAGAAAAACATTCTTCTAGGAGATTTTTTGTTTTAATTATTTGATATGGTATTGAAAGTTTTTAGCTAAAAATCTATTTATCGTGTTAGTTGATATTCAGATTATCTCTCTTGCTTTTAGTTCTTGTATTGAGATATTTTATTTATTAGTTTCTTACTAGATATTTTTGTTTAGCGCTTTAATGTCGTAGGTTTTCATTTTATAGTTTCCATACGTTTCTTCCTTTTAATTGATTTCATCTGCCATCTGTATATCTTTCTCCGAATCCTTTGCATTCTTCAGTTTTTATTGAATTCTTTTGTGTTTTAATATTCTATAGCATCTACTTTATTTATATATTTTTTAAATTAATTTTTTTCGAGTGTCTTTATTAATGTTAACTGAAATTAAAGAAAGTTGTTAGGTACTATGAATGTTATCATTTGTAAATTAGAATATAAACTATTGTTTGATATATTGATTATATGTATGTATATTATGTTTAAATCTAATGTCTGGCAATGTAGAGTACGCGTATATCGGTTGCGAGTGGCGTATATTAGTTATATAATTTTTAATTTTTGTCAGGAGTTTGTTATACCAAACGTTAATATATAATTTGAAAAATAACTGTCAGGAATTATTTTATTATTTGTAAATTCGAATACAAATTATTATCGTGTATAGTTAATATAATCCAATATTAATGTCGGGTAAATTTTTTTATAATATTGTAAATTTGTGTTCCTCATTTGCTGATATTTTTACCTAGTAAAATATAATAATTTAGAAAAATTTTGCCGTATAGTTTAAGTACATCCATGTGTAATTCAAATAAGGGTTATAGATTACTATTGCTTGAAGTTTGTTCAGTTTGATGGCTTTGTTATAGGTAGGAGTTGTCACAGGTTTGAATTAGTTCGAATAACCATTGCGTTTTAGATTTCAAGATTTTTGTTGTTTTAGATTCCAAGATTCCCATCCCATTATTTTTCTATAGCTATACAGTGTACGTTGCCAGTTCTTTATCGACAGTTATATGATTTGGCGAAAACCTCCCTGCAACAAGGTATAGTTTGAAAAATAGCTTTTAAACATTTTTTTAAATTTGATATCTTATATATTTATCTTTTATGTATTTTTAAAATAGTTTCACTCGGATGGAGAAGAAAGAACACATAGCCGCTTGAAAGTGTGAAGAACGAAGAAAAGAAAAATTCTATATGTTGTTTCTCTATAATATTTAATATTTTTCGCGTTTTAGTTTTAAAAATAATATTCAGATTTTGTATTTATAATTTTATTGTTATTTATTGCATAGTCGCGATCATAAAATTGACAAAAAGAAGAACGAATACAACGATAGAAGAAGTCTTGATTGATAAGAGAATGAAACTGTTGTGGGAAGTAAGTTGAAATATCTGTTTCATATAAATGCTGATATCTGTTCCTTTATGTTTCTAATATATTTTTAGTTACAGGTGTTTTTTCGCTTAACAGATTTGACTTTTAGTGAATGTATTTTGGACTTGATCTCTTCTCATTTCACAAAAACAAACTTTATATAAAAAATCCATAACCGAACCTTAACTCAATCTCCGCATTCATACATCATCATGGCAAGCATTTTTTTCACTTAATGTTCCTCAACATACTTATACAATATACAACATATGTTTTCCAGAAACCATCCCACAGGCCTTTATCCTGGGAAGCGGAAATATTAATTTGAAAACTGTAATGGCTAAAAGGGATACATAAATTTACAAGTTACATTAAAGATGAACCGTCTAATTATAATTGAATTTTTTTTTCATTTAAAGACAATAAAAATATCGTAAACAATACATTTACTTATTATTAACAATATGCCATTTTTTTCATTTTTTGTAATCGAAATTTAACATAAAAATCTCTATATGAAAGATAATGTTCCAAGCTGAACCTCAAATTATTGTATTCCTGTTTTCCAGATTTTTTAAATTTTTAAATAAAATTGTGCTAAACGAAAATATGATGCAAAAATTCTTCTAATAAAATACGGTTAACATGGGGCTTATCAGTTGCAAAGATTTATGCGCAAGTCAAGTATAAATATTATGAATTATAACAAATAAATTTTAAATAAATATTAATAATTAATTAAAATTAATTTGATATGTATTTAAAAATTATTTAAATAAATTAAAAAAATATTGGCTATTATTAAAAGAAACAACTAGCAACTGTGTTAGTTTGTCGTATTGTACGTCTTCCGTATAATATTGATATAATTAATTTTTAAAGATATTTAGAAAGTCTATTTATATCATAATTAAAAAATTTCAGATAGATAAGTGGTTGTGGAAAAAAGGCATGTATATTAGTTTACATCTACTACCCCTTACCCCACCATCTGATATTTTTTTTTATAAATGATAAAAGCCGTCACATAAAATTTAAAAAAAAAAATGTAGAATAAGCTGCCAATAAAGGCTTTAAACGATATTTATAGCACATTTATAACTATTTGTATAAGTTTCTTTGATGGTGAAACGTTATATAGAGATTAAATGGAATTATCAATGTTTTGAAGGAAACATAGTTAATAAATAAAATATATGTTACTGTGAAAGACCGATATCTGGCAAATGTCGATATTCTCCGGTGAATGTCAGCATTCACGTAGTCGCTTGGTGTATGTAAGAAATATTAGCTAAATATCATTATTTCTCACTTATACTGACAAATGTCGACACTCAGCATACACTGATGGTGAATGTTGAATAAAAATATTTTTATTACGTTGACAAAAATACAACTTTTTAATATATGATATATGTCAAAATAGGAGAAATAATATTACAATATATGTCAAAATAGGAGAAAGCCTACGTAACAGCACATTTTAAAGGAACAGTACATTTTAAATCAGAAAGGAAATTATACTGATAATAAACTTATATATAAATTATGTGATTAACGTTATACATTCTTATTTATTGGAACAACTTAAACTGCTATGACACTTTGAATTGCACAAGAATCTCTTGCTTTTACAACTGCATTTAGTAGTGGAACACTTCTTTTTTCAATTACAGCGTGTATAGCCTTGCCCTCCACTTCTCGAATTAGTTCCAGCTGCTTCTCTCAGTAACATTTCTTGAGAAGATATCTCATCTATGGAAAGTAACTTTTCTTTACAAATTATGAACTTATTTCGGGTATAAACTGCTTAAGGGTACCATTTTTGTTTTCTAATTTAAAAGAGTTGGAGTCTTCCATTCCAACAACAACCGCCAACACATTTCGGGCATCTGTACGACCACGGTCGACATCAGTGACTTGCATTCGTACATTATCACCAGTTTGAAGCAGGAGGAAATTTTCTTTTTGAGATTCGTAACATTGTTGCTTGCAGTACATTCTCTTTCGCGGCGGCTCTTTTTATTGAAATAAACTCGTGTTGTTCAGTCAGGGCTTGATATGAAGACGTGGTAGGTTGCAACTCCTCTTCAATATTTTCCTTTGGAATATGATTTTTGGTATGGTCACTGCTCAAATTTTCTTCAAAAGTATTAACAATTTCTTCGAGCTGTTCTTCGGTTTCAATATTTGCGATTTGCTTGTCAGACAAAGATGATGATGCTATGCCTCTTTTTGGTTTAGGATGTTTTACGACTGTTTTACGACAAACAGGATTTTCATAAGAACTTTGGCGTATTACTTCGTGATATGTTGTGTTCTTGGCAAATTGAACAAAGGACAAACCATCTGACCATTTATTTGTATCGTAATCGTTCATCCATGCAGTTAACATATTCTGTATATCCTGATTGGCCCTTTCAACTGAGCCTTGTGTTTGAAGAGGCTTTCCGTGAACTATCTTAACATCTTTCCACATAGCACATAGTTCAGATATGACTCGATTATTGAATTCCCTACCATTATCTGAATGCAATATAGCTGGGGCATCAAATGTTAAAAATATTTGAAGATGGTGATACTCTACTTCTTCGGCTGTCTTAGCTTTTAAAGATCGTAATTGGACAAACTTCGTTGAATAGTCTTGATATACCATTATCAACTTGTAATCGCCAACCTTGTATGACTGCAGGTCTATCAGATCGACTTGACATCTTGAGTTTAACTCCAAACTGACCATTGGTTTCACAACAATATTTTTTTTAGGTGCACTATGTTTCATTTGACATTGTTTACGTAAATTTAAATACAACATTACAACTTTATATGTAATATTTTTGTATTTAACTTGCAATTCTTTAAGCATACATGTTCTTCCTCCATGGCCTATTCTGATGTGAGTTTCGGATAGTATACTGAACAATTCATTATTGGTAACATAATACTGTATATTCGTTTCTTCTGGTTTTAATGGCTCAATTAACTTCTCTTCATCCTTAATTTTTAAAATGTCAAAACGTTTTAATCGTCTGTAATCCAAAAGTGTACTGCACTTAGTTTTAGCAAAAATCACTTCAGAAAGTATTTTAGAGTACTTTTCTTCAGAAAAATAAAACAATTCTTTTCTCGTTTACTCGCAATTAATGCACGTAACTTTTCAAAAAAAAAGATCACGGTTCAGTATAAGATCAGTAGCGATTCAATATAAATTAGGGTATCGGATAAAAAATTAAAAATTAAGCAAACGTTGCACGCACTACTAAACCTTGCATAAGACTGAAAAACAGCAGAGTGTTCGAGAATATAACAAATAGATGCTACATGACTTCAATCGCGGCGGACGATTTGGTGGTTTTGTCGCTTCTCTCTGGTTGTTTCGACCCCCACCAGATTTTATCTGTGCTTGTCGACATACACCGGTGATGGTTCGTATGTATAATAATAGAACCAAATATTCGGTCTTTCACCGACATATTTGGTATGTATCGACAGTCACCGGAGAATATTGACAGTCTCTAATTTCGGTCTTTCACGGTAACATATACATTACTTAATTAAAAAGTTCCAGAAATTGCTGAGTATATCTTGTTTAGTGGCATAATAGAATAATTTATAAATATAGAAATAGACTTTTTTGTTTTCATTATATACTATTATTATGTTTTGTCTTAATATTATGTCACATAGTTTTAAGATATTTATATTTGAAATTATTTAGAAATTAAAAATGTGTGTAACAAAGTGTTTCCTATTTTCTACTTTATGTATTTTTTACATAAAATTAAGGAAAATTTTTAAGTATAGGGCGATCTTCAAATTTGTGATATGCTATGATCAACGGGACTTTGAGTGGCAAAGTATAGTAAGAGATTAAAAAAATATTCAAAATAGCGCGATATAGTTTATGGATGTTCCCCTCGAAAAAGTTTGTTCTAGATTATAAAGTAATAAATAATAATTCAATATAGAAATCTGTACATCTAGATCAGAATTTTTTTTAAAGTATTTATTAGTATATCCACTTATGTAAAACGTGTCTTATATATATATATATATATCAAAAATATACTATACAGCATCCGTAAATTATAGATGAGAAGTTTCTTATGAATGAATAATGTAGAATAATGTAGACTCTACTATCGCCCTTGATAACTTCTTAAAAAAAATTTCTATCAAAACACAAGTCTCATAAACTCAGTTTAAAAAATTTCAATGTTTTTAATTTTTTCATTATATTTTCATTCTTTATTATTGTGTACTGATTATTTTAATGAAGTGTAATGAATTTTTTAGAATATTTAAAAAAATTTCTATCAAAACACAAGTCTCATAAACTCAATTTAAAAAATTTCAATGTTTTTAATTTTTTCATTATATTTGCATTCTTTATTATTGTGTACTGATTATTTTAATGAAGTGTAATGAATTTTTTAGAATATAATGAATTTTTTACGAAATCGATATAAAGCAATTAGAAGTAGAAATAGCATAAATATTACTTTAACAACTTAATTCATATTTCTATAAACTATATTTGCAAAAAATACAGATGATGATGATCATAAAATTCATGTATGAAATCGAAATTGATTACAGTTATTATAGTTTGTTTCTACTTTCCATAAGATTTGGTTTAATGAATAAAAACGAATAGGAAGTGAGAAAATATAATAATAATTATAACTAATACACTATTTCATTTATTGATCTGACATATTTACAAGTAATTTGACAAAAAAGAAAATACTACAAAAGAGAGACAAGTTTATGTAAAACAGATCGTGACATCGTTTCTGATTTTCAGCTTATCTTCAACAGAAATTTCCTTAAAAGCTCGACTTTCAACACATTGCTTGATCTTTTTTTTTATTCTTGCACATTTCTGGAAAAAGCAAATATCAAATAATTATAGCAATTGAAAATTTTCTTTTCAAATAATGATTTATTTAATAAGATATTTTATCTAATTATTTATCTTTAATTTTTTTTATCTAAGTATTATAATTAAATATTCTGAAACTTAATTTTACAGAACACTGACAATTATTATTGGACTATTTATCTCTCTACTAATTACTCTAACGTACTGTGTGATATGAAGATATAAAAATTATTTATTCAGGGAGTTTTCTGAAACATGAAAATTATTTCAAAGGTTCCTCTAGGATAAAAAAAGTTGAGAAAGGCTGTTCTAGAATCATTACATAAATGCATAATATAATTTCCCATAGTACATAAGGTATTAAAAACAATTGATATATTTATGTTGAGAAAGGCTGTTCTAGAATCATTACATAAATGCATAATATAATAGCGAGTTTGCGCACAGGTATTTTCCGTTATAAAAAAACCTGTTATAACGTTACAGCTCCCATAACGTTCTAAGCATAAGGGAAGCTTCCCTTTATAACAAACTCGCTAATTTCCCATAGTACATAAGGTATTAAAAACAATTGATATATTTAAGAAGCTAACATCGATTAACTATAAATACATGATTTAATGGAACTGTTTTAAGACGAATTATCAACTTTACAAACAATTGATATCAGTCAATTCTAATCATAAATGAAAATCTAAAATGTATTTAGTATGCATTTGCAATAATGAAACTTCATGATAACTGCTGAAAAAGCCACTCTGTTCATGTAATTAGTATGACAGTTTATATAAATAATTTTATTAATTATATTTTGTATTATTATCCCAACATTTTAATCGATGAATCATTTTATTTAATATAATCCATCTAATAGTCACATTTATGATAGATGAGAAATGGTTACAAATCGATTGGTTTTCTGTCAACTAACATATGAAATTATTTGCTTAATATATTATATAGTAACTTACACAATACTTCCACCTTGATATCTTTACGAACTACTTTTCTAAAATCATTTTCAGCAATGTAGGAATAAATGACTTCGTCACTTTTTTGGATTCTCAAAATAGTTAACTTATTCCCATAATATGTTATTCTGCCATTTCGTAGAAAATTACGAAGACGTCTTTTTCAATAAATTTTAGGTTCGGGATAACCATGGGCGTAACATTCTAGTGTTACGTTATTGCCGATACGGGTTTTCACCTCACTGCTACTATACTCAGGTACTATATATGGCGAGCCTACCGAAATATGTAATTATTATTATTTTTTTATGTAAGACTAAATATAACTATTGTTATTTACACTTACTTAGTACATTCAATGGCACTTTTGCAGTGACTTTTTTATCCGCTTCCATAACAATTTCACACTGATAAACACCGGCATCTGTTTCTTCAATCCCATTAATCTATCAAATGATTCCAAATAAATTTTTAATTATTTTCTTTATATAATATTTTTTATCTTATGTGAAATTACAAAATTTAATTCAATAAATTATATAACTGATGGATGCAAGTTAAAATTAATAACTTAAAAAAATTAAAAATTTTCGTGGCAATTATAACAAAACAAATCTACAATATATTTGGTTAAAAATGATAATGAACTTATTGAAAATATAACTGTAAACAACGTTTAAGCGTAAATATAAATATATTATCTAAAATAGTAATTATCTAAATGAATTTATGCAAATATTAATTTAAATAAATTTTTTTAAGTAAATAAATATGTAAGTTGTTACATATACAGTTAATAGGATAAGAAAATTGTTTTATCTTAACAGCAACAATAAAATAATAAATAACTTATATAGGCTGAATTAAAGTCAATGAATCGATTTCGTGATCCCTTTCTATTATTCGATTTTGAATCTTTAGCAGTTAATAGAATAAGAAAATTGTTTTATCTTAACAGCAACAATAAAGTAATAAATAACTTATATAGGCCGAATTAAAGTCAATGAATCGATTTCGTGATCCCTTTCTATTATTCGATTTTGAATCTTTATGAAAATTTAAAATGATGAGAACGAAATCATTAACATAATGAATCGATTTTGATCGTTTTCAACACACTAGATTTTTTAATGGATTCCAATAAAATATACAAATTCTACCCAAATCGAGTAAAATAACCTCACATTTTAGAATTTTTTATAGAATGGAAAGAATAAAAATGCAAAATATATTTTGTTATAATTTATTACATATCAAATAATTTATCAACGTTTGTGGAATAATTTATTCATCAATTTGGAAAAAAAAAAAACAGAAATCGTTCAATATCATTTTGGTTATTATCTAGTTAAGTGTTTGTCAATGAAAATTGTTGATACTAACTTTAACATTAAAATTTAAAATCTTCATCCATTAACCAAATTGGAATTGGACAAAATCTTTTCACATAATGACAACAAAATAAATTATTAAAAATTATATGAATATTCTATATATAAAATTAAAATGTCTAAATATTAATAGTTAATCTTTTGTAAAAATATTAGAACAAAACAACGCAAACCGAAATCGTTATTTTAAAATTAGATTCATAGATTTTCATCTTAAGTGAAAATTTAGACTGATAAATTGTTTAGAAAATTTTTAATATACTTTCTATAAATAAATTGTTTATATAATGAAACCAATAAATGCTAAGTTTGTTTAAGATCATCTCAACTGTATTATTATAAAAAATACACAGATTGTGAATTATGAACAGATAAACTCTGAACATCCAGAGTGATGTTCAACCACGAAGTTGAAATAAATGGTATTCAATATTAGATTTTTAAAGAATGTTAAATTTTCATTTTAACTAAATCCTTTATTATAATTTTAACATATGCGAAAAAATGTGTCTATTTTTTAAATATTACGAAATTAACAGAAAATTTTTGTGAAATAATCCATCATCATCAAAAATAATTTGATTTACCTGCAAATTATAGGATTTTCCAGGTTCAAAATTGATGGATAATCTCGAATCAGGATGCAATAAAGTGACTCCAGAAGTTAAAAATTAAATGGTATTTGGATCTTCAAATTCTATTTTTTTCCATACAATCTGAAATAAAATATCAGAGAATTTAGGACATGTAAATCAGAATTATTAAATATATACTGTACACATAGGTATTAATATATAAAACATAACTATTATAATATGTAATTACAAATATATTTCAAGTTAATATATCTAAAAAACTTTCCCACAAATTATTAATTTCCAGGTTCAACATTGATGGATAATCTCGAATATGCCATAAAGTGACTCCAGAAGTAAAAATAAAATCTTCAAATTCTATTTTTTTCCATACAACCTGAAATAAAATATCAGAGAATTTAGGACATGTAAATCAGAATTATTAAATATATACTGTACACATAGGTATTAATAAAACAACTATTATATTATGTAATTACAAATATATTTCAAGTTAATATATCTAAAAAACTTTCCCACAAATTATTAATTTCAGATTACGAAAATTATTCAATTAATTTCCCTTCCTATTAATATATCCAAAAGAACCTTTCGAAATTCTAACGTTCGTATCTTATATTGTGAATTTATTTGCATATGAGATAATGAAATCTATCTTTCCTGTGGACTTTTCAATGAACATTGAAAAATAATTGAGAATATAATAAAGAAAACAATGAAAAATTTTAATATTTTATATTCCGGTTAAAATATTTTTATCTTAAAAGCAAATTATTTAATTTAAAAAAAGAAATTGTTTTATTTATATTTCAAAAATATTTTTATTAAATTCTGAAAATTCAAATAGTTTTTATAATAACATAAACTGATAATAACAAACTGTTATTTATATGCTTATCAGAAAAAATTTAATTTGATAATTATTCGTTTCTCATCTATTTGGATAACAATAATATTTAATAAAAATAAAAATATTACATCAGCAAATATCAAATCTCTCAAGATGTGCATCCTCAACTATTGATACAATAAAAACATTGTCTATCATTATGCAATTTCTGATGTAATCTAAGCATTAAATGGTTTAATTCATAACTGTTGCTTCAGTTTATAATCTTCATCAGTGTGATAAGAAATTCCAAACAAATATTTTCTTTTTTGACTAATTTCGAATATTTTCATTATTGCACTATTTATCAATGATTTTATAAATTTTCTTCGTAATTAACGATGTTCATAACTTTTAATTCTATAAAATAAATACTAAATAAAAAAGTTATGAAAAAATTAATTTAATTAAACAGCATTGACTGTAAAATGTAGATATTTTCTACTTTGAATAATGTTTCATAAAATTTTTTCTATAATAGATGTACTTATAAAAAAATTCAATTTATAATCATCAGTGTGATAAGAAATTCCAAAACAAATATTTTCCTTTTTGACTAATTTCGAATATTTTCATTATTGCACTATTTATCAATGATTTTATAAATTTTCTTCGTAATTAACGATGTTCATAACTTTTAATTCTATAAAATAAATACTAAATAAAAAAGTTATGAAAAAATTAATTTAATTAAACAGCATTGACTGTAAAATATTTTCTACTTTGAATAATGATATTTATTAAAGATATTTACTACTTTGAATAATGTTTCATAAAATTTTTTCTATAATAGATGTACTTATAAAAAAATAAACTATATACAGTAATTTTATATTAGACAGGTTTAAAAAAGTCTAATATAAAATAATAGATTGGTTATTGCTTATGGTAAAAATTGTCGTTGTTTAACAATTTTAATTGGTTATTTTAATTATCGTAGCTGATAATATAAGAAAATAGAAAATTAGAAAAACTTTAAATTTATTAATTCAGACGAATAATTATCTTTTGTTTGTAAAAACATGTAGAAGATTAATTCGTGTAGATTTTACCATATCTGCACTTTTTAATGCAGTTTTTCATAAATTTTGAAAAGGTTTTAATTCTATCATTCACTTGTTAGCTTATTCATTGTAATAGTTTGTGTTTTTATTGAATTAATCTTAATGCTAATAAGTAAAAGATGAGATTAAAACGGTCGTCCTGAATTTCCTAATGGTTCTATATTCCTGATATTCAAATGGAGAAAATAAATCAGAAATATTGGGCAATATAAATCATATTGGTTAGTTATTAAATGACTGTTACTGTAATACATGTTAATGCAATTTTAAATGGAAAAGTTTGAAATTAATTCATGGATTAAATCCGGTATCTTTCTGACTACAAAATACTGATGTATATGCATTTTACAATTTCGTTTGGATACTAGTAACGTATCTGAACGAAATGTGCAAATAAATACTAATCAGTAATATACAAAAAAGTTGAGTGTTTGAGTAAACGTTTATACTGTATAATAACTTAAATACTTACAGGAAAATCTTCGACATCTTTCACAGAACATTGCAAAATAATTACATCTCCATATTTTGCTATTTTATCTTTGGAAATGTATGTAATAACTGGACTGGAATGAGCTTCTGCATTATCTGCAATTTTGCATATTAAAGTTATCATCAATGTAAAATATAATTTATTATAAAATAATTATTTTTCTACTTAGAATAAAATTAGATCCATTTATCAATAATGTTTATACTAATTATTAAATTAATCTTACCGATATTTAAATTTGTAGTTATTAAAAAAATGCAGATTTTTATAATTGACACAGGATTTTTTCAGGTAGACATCCATAGTTGGCTAGTTTCAGGTGAACATCTGAATAAATCTGAAACTGACAATGAATAATAATTTACAACAAATTTAATTATCAAAGATTGATTTATTTAAAATAATTATCAGAGTTCAATAAAATTTAGCGATAAGAAGAAATCATAGTTACGCTCGAAAAATGCATATTTTGCTTTAAACGGATTTTATTATGAATTGAAATTTGCTAATAATTTAGAATATGTATTAAACAATTAAATTTCATTAAAATCTGTCGAGTCGTAGTTTAGTAGTTTCGAAATAACATAAATTTAATTTTGTTATAGGTTTTCTTTAATTTATTTATATTCAACTGCTAAAATAAAAATAGCTAGGAAGATTGATGAGATTCTTTCCATAGTTTAGATTTCGAGTATTTTTTAAAATTTCATCTATAGATTTCAACACTTATGTATCGATATCTATTAAACTACAAGTTATGTGAGAATTACATTCAAATAGAATAATATTTATGTGAAATATGGCAGTTAATTGCAAAAACTTAATTTTTATACCTTGGAATTTTCGTTATAGAGTGGAAAACGTCAAAAATTTGAACTTTTCTTTGAAAACTTAATTTATATTTTTAAATGATGAGATTTAATGATATTTCTTATATTCATAGTATTTCAGCTAAATTTTAGTTAATTTTATATGATTTATGAAATATATTAAATGTTATTAAAATACAAAATTAGCCAAAATACTTAAATTATCTATTAAATTTTTTATTAATATTTAACAATGTATGTTTCTCTTTTGTGTTCTCATTCGTTTCATTATGTGCGCGATGAAAGAGTAACTAATTATTAATGAACAGGATGATTTTTAATCTTAGATTAGATTAAAATATATATATATATAAACTGTGCAGGCATTCTTTTTCCATCCGTCGACTGTTTTGCTCAGTTTAAATAAATTTGTAAAAAGTTTAAATAAATTTGTAAAAAGTTTAAATAAATTTGTAAAAGGTTTAAATATATTTGTAAAAGGATTAAATATACAGTAAAACCTCGATTTTACGGACTATAGGGGGCAAGACTAGTCCGTAAAATCGGAAAGTCTGTAAAATCGAAGTAAAATTTTTTTATAAACAGTAATTAGCATTTTCAACATACCTGTACTAATTAATGTGACTTGATATGCCTAAAAACTGTATTATTTTACATAGAGTATTTTAAATTTAATTACCTACATACATGTATATTAAATTTAGGTAAGTTGTTAAAATAAAAATGAAATATTTTTTTTATAAATGAAAAAAAAATATTAAGTTTAGTAAGTTGTTAAAATAAAAATGACGCATTATGCAATAAATAAGTGCTTTATTTTACATGCAATACAATAATACTGTACAATAATGCTGGATGTAGCTATACTGTAGACCAGGGGTGGGCAAAAGGCAGCCCGCGGGCCGGATCCGGCCCGTGAAGGCATCTTATACGGCCCGCCTCATGAACTAGAACAAATTACAGTTTCAAGGTACACATTTGTAAAATTCTACTTGAAAAGAGAAAGTAAAATAATGGATACTCTGTAATGTAAAATAATGGATATTGGCGTTAGTGTACACGTACACTACCGAGTATAAAATGATGGAGGCTGTCGCTAGTGTACACATAAACTACCGAGTTACTTTAAATTTTGATATTATTATTAACCATGAATATAGTAAATTTTAATATGTTAAATTTTAATTCACATTAAATTGTAAATTTTTTTTACAAAATTAATTACCGTAGATGCCTAATATTTTGGTAACATTCAGATAAAATGGGTTGTTAGCAATTAGTCAGTTGGATAAAATAATTCTGTTTTTAAAGAAAATTATATGAATTTATTAAATCGTAGGACGAATTATTTTCTAATGTTTCTAATGAAAAAAAAAAAGTTTCTATGGATGCATTTGAACTCTTTGCATACAAACAAAAACTAAGAAATATAACATTAGAAAAATATATTTTTAAAATAATATTAATACACGCAGGGCCGGATTTACCTATAGGCCGAATCATAGGGCCCCGCGATTCTAGGGGCCCAAAACTATCAATCAGTTTTCAACTTCTATAAACTTTTAATAAGAAAAAATAGGTATTTTTTTTATTAAAGTGCTAGATAGAAAGTAAAATTTTAAAAGTTCCTTATAAGTTATAAGGAAAAATAGGTATTTTTTTTATTAAAGTGCTAGATAGAAAGTAAAATTTTAAAGGTTCCTTATAAGTTATAAGGAATCTTTAAAATTAGACATAGCTGATTTGAATTTTTAGTGATCCAAAAGCCTGGCTCATCCTAGGGCTCCCAAAAATGCAAATCTGGCTCTGGATACACGAATATATTCTTTGTGTATCATAAAAGTGGCTAAGTTAGCGAGATTGACAAGAACGTGTGCAGATAAATTGGCGCATCTATTATTTGTGTCCCGTGTGATGGTGAGAGGAATATGTTTGTGCAAAAATAAATCTTGCTTGAACATGAGTAGTCATTTTATGTCAAAGTAATTTTTATTAATTATTAATGGAGTAGCTAATGTTATCATCAATAATTTCATTACATAATTACATAATAATAATTTATAATTACCTAATTACGGCACCCGTAAAGTTAAATTCACCCTTAGGTATTTTTAATCTTATACGGCCCACTTCAGCCTGAAGATTGTTTATCTGGCCCGCGGCAGAAAATAATTGCCCACCCCTGCTGTAGACAGTTTATGCAAATATTGTATTAATATTATTTATTTTATTTTTTGGGATGGTGTCCGTAAAATCCGAAGTCCGTAAAATTGAGGTTTTACTGTATTTGCAAATGGGTTAAATAAATTTGCAAAAGGTTGAAATAAATGTGCAAATGCTATAAACGCAGGTTGGAGTTGGGGATGCGATGTTCTCGATCGCTTCAGGTAAAGTAAAATTTTACCTTTTAAATTAATATATTGATGTTTGTATTATAATAATTTATTTTATATGCATACATTTAAAGTTTTAATAAAATATTTATTTTGGCAAATGGTATTAATATATCGGTAACTAAAAATCAAAAATCACATAATTTATCGATTTCAAATTTTTATCGAATTTTAAGTGCTAAAGTCGGGGGTAGGCTTATACACGGGTTATGCATTTTTACTGATTTTCAAGTTGTGAAGTCGGGGGATCGGCTTATATTCGAGTATATACAGTAATTCAGTTGCTGTTTGATAGCATCTGTGTAGAATTGTATTGTATCTGGCCATATTTTAATTTTAAGAAAAATCACAAATTACTATAATGCTGTTTATAACCACTGATGGATTTTTTTATTTTAAACAAAAAAACAGCGCTGATGGAAACAAATTGCCACCTCTTTTTTTATTTTAAACAAAAAACTGTACAAGGAAAATTTTTCTAAGGATGTTATAATTCGAGCACAAAAGAATGCATGGATGACAACAGAACTGATGAAAGTTGATTAGAACATGTTTGGGAGAAGAGACCTGGTATTATTTAAAAAAAAAAAAAACAAAATATGCTAGTAATGCATGCATTCCGGGGACATTTAACTGATGACAAAAATAAAAACAAAAAGCTGTGATCTGGTAATAATACCAGCAAGTATGATTAGGCAACTCCAATTGCTTGATGCTTCTGTTAACAAACTCTTTAAAGATAGAATGAGAACCCATTATGAAGCATTGTTAAATCAAGAACATCCTTTGACACCAACTGGTAAAATAAAACGAGCATCATCATGTACAATAGCTTAGTGGGTTTTGCACTCTTGGAAAGATATCCCTGAAGAAATTATCAAAAAATCTTTTTTAAAATGTTGCATTACTAATGATTTAAATGGGACTGAAGATGATGTGCTCTGATGCAATAGTGATGATGAGAATTCAAGTTCTGAAAGTGAAGATTTTGAAAATAATAGTATATCTGAAGAAGATTCTCAATAAATTAGAGAGCTTATTATGTATATTAGTACCTATTTAAGTAAATAAAAATGTTTCTTATTTTTCAATACTTATAATAATTCGTTTTTATTTTTTTCCAATTTTCCAACTTTGAAATCCTACTGTGGCTTTTTTTCCCGATTTTTCAATTTTAAAATCCTACTGCGGCTTAATTGGAGGCAGCTTCAAATTTTAAAATTCTACTGCAGCTTAAATTCGAAGTAATACGATATTTTCCAACTTTTAAAATCCTACTGAGCTTAAATTCAAAGTAATGCAGTATTTATTTCTTTAGCATCTACTTTTCGATGGGCAATACTTTTAAAATATGTCCAAGGATTAAATTTGAAACCATTAAGTGACACTAGATGGGAGTAGGATAGAAGCCTTAAAGCCTTTAAAATTTCATATGGGAGATGTATATGACACTTTGCTAAGTATTTATGAAAACCAGGAAATTGATAATTTAATAAGAGGTGAAGCTTTGGGTTTATTAAATTGTATTAAACAGTTTAAGTTTTTGTGTTCAATAATTATTTGGTATAAATTATTAAACTGTATTAATCCAATAAACAAAATATTTTGATCTAGCATCTGCATTTGATCTTTTACAAAACTGCAAAAAATTCTTTAAGGATTTTCAATCAGATGAGTCCTTCATGAAACTATTGTTGATGCAAGAGAAGTGACTGACACTGACCAACAGTATTGTTGAATCAACAATACCATGAAACTGAATAATAAGAAAAAAACCAATTTCTCATACACAGCACAAGACAAATTGATTGAAGAACCCAAAGAAAAATATAAAATAGATTTTTTTTTTATTTTACAATTGATCAAGCACTAAATGCACTAGATGCTAGATTTGAACAACTTAGTCACCATAGGAACTATTTTCAATTCTTATAAAATATACGATTTAAAAACCATGTCTAAAGCAACACTATTAAAACACTGCAAGGATTTGGAAAGTATTTTAACTGATGGGGATTATGTTGATATAAATAAGGCAGAATTAGCAGAGGAAATTTCTGCGATTTCTGCATTTTTAGGCAAAAAAGAAAGCCTAAGCAATGTATTAAAATTAATAACAATGTTAAATTTTGCCTCAAATCTTAGTGTTGCCTCAAGAATATTGCTGACTATACCAATAACTGTAGCAAGTGGGAAAGGATTTCTCTAAACTAAAATTAATTAAGAACTTTTTACATTCCACTACCACACAAAACAGTCTTAATAGTTTGGTCATTTTGTCGATTGAACACGAAATTGCTAATCAAGTAAACTTAAAAGAGGTAATAAAAAAGTTTGCAGAAGTAAAAGTGAGAAAAAAAAGTTTCTTGTGATTTTAGCATAGTTGATGTTACTTTTGTTTAGTTTTATAGGAGATAAGTTTTGTTTGTTTGATTGTGCAATAATACCTTTTTGTAATAGCATTAAAAATGCATCTGGTTAACAACTTGTAATTAGGTACAGGTATATTTTAATTTTTACTGTTTTGTACTACTTGACTGTTAATTTTATTTTACATATTTCTTTCTAAATATACATTTTTATTATAATTTAAAACCATTTTGATTTTATTTAAAACTAGTAAACCCATTGCAGCTATGCCAGTAATAAAAGAATATGTCAATGATCGATAAATGATTTTATAATTTAATTAATTTAAAATTTAATGCAATTATTAAGCAAAATTTCTTTATTATTAACAAAGTTTATCTTATAAGGTTGGAGCAATTTATTATCTTGCTTCAAACTCTAAACTTCAGCACCTTCCTTCTACGATTAATTAGTGCATAAAAAAATTGCAGGATGATGTCAGCCCCTTTGAATCCTAGATCTAGAGAATTTTACCCATTATCTCCCTTCTCTCGTCGGCTTTGCTTTCACTGCTCATATGAAAATAAAACAGAATAGTTTATTGCCTTGGGGCACATTGCCAAGAACCTAATTTAATCTTTCTTAATGTCATTAGACATTCTATCCACTGGCAAATGATCATACAGATTAGAAACAGAAAATTCAGTTGAATTTCTTGTTCAAAAATGTGATGTCAATACATGGTGGATCTAAAGTCATTCAGATACATTACTATGGGTATAACTGCAATGATTATAAAGCCTGCAAAAGTAGTACCAAAGAAAGAGATAGTGAAAGTTCATAAAAGAATCAGAGTTGAAATTCTGTAATTTTCGAAATATGCATTCCTTTCCATACGAATCTTTAAGCACAATGGAGTTGATGACCATGCATTAAATTACATGTCAGTTGTTAACTCTAATAAATATTCATTATTATAGCAATCTACTCGAATATATCACTGATTTGATTCCTGTTCAGTTTGTGATCATTGACTTATAGATTGACTTCTTTCATTTGATACTACTATTATCGGACTTCACAAAATTAAAATTATACCATCTTGTGGCTCGAAATCATCTTGCACGCAAGTTATTTTGTGTATTTTTCATGTCTATTATTCTTCTTTGGTTGTTTTATTACTGTTCTTTAATCTAACCGATGATCAAACTACACGTGCTTATTTGTTATTCGGAGAAATGATCATTGGCATATAGAGTCCATCGGGAATATTTTCATCAATAGAACTGCCTAATTTTGACACGTGACTATAGATTGACAAACATGACATATCAAAATATGTTCATCTTTAAATTTTTCTATGAGATTTTTCAATTGGTCAACACCAATTGAAAAATCTCATAGAAAAATTTAAAGATGAACATATTTTGATATGTCGATTACAGGCATAAGCTGTCAACCGAAATGGATGGACGAGGAGACGACTGTAATCGGATTGATTGATGATCGATCAACTACTCATTCACCTCTGCTGAATTTCCCTAAAATCATTTGATAAAACTATTCTGTTTTATTTTCATATGCGAAAAACAGCATCATGTCACAAACACTGCTGACAAAAAAAATAGATACATTAAAATGGAAGATGTTTGTAAATTCTGTTGATTTTTCGATTATGATAATTACTATATAACCTCATTATCTACTAATTAATGCACAATTATTGTATGAAAGATAAGATCTAACTTAACCTATCAGAAAGCCCACATCTCAGACAAACACATCACAGCATCTGTCGAATAAGTTATAAAATTATGCAATATTTAAATGTTTTAATTTTTTTAGAACAGTTATTTTTAAAAAATATTTAATAGTCACAAACTCTAAGTTCAGCTCACAGAAACTCAAATCAATAGGATTTATAAAGTTTCATTGTATAGTCTTTGAACTATTTCAGTCTAAATTTGTACGTGACACTGATGAAGATAAACAAATTATTATATAGATAAAAGATATATATTTTTAAAAAGTATATGCTTAAGAGGCTGCAATTTGACTTTTTGTCCAGGGCAACATAAATGCTAGAGTGGGTGCTGATCCAAATCACAGTTTGCCCTTTGTTATGATCTTTGTTGTTATTGTTTTACAAGTGAATTCATCTCTTTTCACACTGATAGCAGTTTACTAAGTTCATTGGAAATATCCATAAGGATTCTTGATATTTTTTAATAACTTATTAAATAATACTTTCTATAAAAATTTCTAGGATGGCTATTAATAAGCCTAAATAAATTTTAAGAGCATGTTCCATAATATAAAATCCATAATTATAAATTTTAATTCATAATCTATATAATATCATTTGTTTTCTTAGATTTCTTTATACCTATATATAGGATAACCATTCATCCAAGATTTTGATTCTATGCCCTGCATAAGTATGTATCCCAGAAAATCTCCCAGATTTTAAAAGCTATCCCATTTTCAATATGCAAAGTTTTTATTTTTGAAATTTCCATTCAATATTGGCTATTTCAATTATACCTTGCTGCAGTACTCCACTTAGGCTTGGGCAAGTGGAGCATTTGTCCCAGGTTCTGCATGTTGTAAATAGTAAAAATAAATAAATTTATTAAATAAGAAATAAAAATGAAATACTCAGAATCAAATAACACAAAATAATTATTAAGAATGGCATACATAATTAAGCAAATATCATCTTATGCTGTATGGAATATATGAATGAAATTAAATAGAGTGATCATTTGTCTTAGATTTTCTGGGTTTCCCAGTTTGGGTATTATACTACACTAATAAATGGGATGGTTTTTCCCACATTTATTAGTGTAATACAATGTACACAACAAAAAAATGCCCCAGAAAAACCATCCCATTTTCAAGATGCAAGATTGTTTATTACTGAAATTTCCATGTGATATCAGCTATTTGGGTTACACATTTGGGAGTAGTATTGCCTTTAGGCTCACACTAGTAGGGCATTTGTCCTGGGCCAAGATTTAAAATCAGTGTTGTTTTCAAGATGGAATTTTTTTTATTTTTTGAAATTTGAGCATGAAATTGACTACATTTGATAACATTGTTTGAAAGGCAGGCTCAAAATA
This sequence comes from Olivierus martensii, assembly GCA_000484575.1. Classification (NCBI taxonomy): domain Eukaryota; kingdom Metazoa; phylum Arthropoda; class Arachnida; order Scorpiones; family Buthidae; genus Olivierus; species Olivierus martensii. Next base: position 69,189 of record AYEL01071345.1, read on the forward strand.
TCTGAAGTCAGTATCATCATATTGGCATTTACCATGTTTTATTGTTTGAATTCTTCAGTTTTAGTTCACTATGGGATGGATTTTAGGTATTATGATTACATTTAGAAGTGTGTTATTGTATTGCTATTATTGTTAATTAATAAAACAATGTATCTGGTAATTTGGGAAATATGTAAATATGAAAATAAAACATGTTAAAATTTACATCTAGTTGAATTTCTTCCTTGTCATGAATTGCTATGAATAAAAAAAATTCAGCCTACCTATATCACATAAAACATATGCCAATAATTACTATACTAATAAATCTTATTATTGTAAATATACAAGAAAATAGAAACGTTATTAGTTATTAAATATAGGAATCCTCCTTTTATAAAGGTAATATGTTTCTTGAAACTAAAGCTCTAAAATTCCTATTTTTTACTATTTCACACAAATATTAGCTCTTACAACAAGAAAGGTATTTTTATTAAAATGTTTTTGGTCTTTCTAAGAGAGACACTTCAGTATACATAATTTTCAAATGAACACTTTAGAATATAACAAAAATTAGAATGTATGTATATTCAACAGTTTAGAATACATTTATAATTTTTAAAAAATTTTTAAAAGTTTTTCTAAAAAATAATTCTTAAATTTTACTTTTGAGATATTTTACAAAAAGTTTCTTAAAACGTTTGTTTTGTATGATGAAAATTCCCAAAACAAAAATCTAATTTTCATTTATTAATATGTATTAATTTCTGAGAATTCTTTAATCAAAAAATCATCGGTATGTTATCCATATAAAAAAGGGAACTAAAGCACTATGCAGAAAAATATTTTTATTACATAAAAGAAAAGTTTTCGACCATTAACAACTGGTCTACATCAGCTAATGTTAACCATTACACAGAGAGCCCAGATATTTCTCCAGGTCGTTTGTTTATATATAGGGCCGGATTTACTATAGGTCGACTAAGCCGCATCCTTGGGCCCCGCAATTCTAGGGGCCCCAAAACTATCAATCAGTTTTCAACTTTTATAAACTTTTAATAAGAAAAAATGGGTTTTTATTAAAGTGCTAGATTTAAGGAACCTTAAAAATTTTACTTTCTAAGTTATAAGGAGCCTTTAAAATTAGATGTAGCTGATTTGAATTTTTAGGCCCCAAAAGCCTTGCTCATCCTAGGGCCCCCAAAAATGCAAATCCAGCTCTGTTTATATAGATTAGAAAAAGCCATTGGTTGGTGACACCAGATACTCTTACAGACTGTTAGTTTACATAGGTTAGAAAGAGTCATTAGTTGGCAATACACATGAAATTGTTGGCCTGTACGAGACAGAGAACTTGTTCCTGTTGCTTATATACAAAATTATAAAAATGTTAAATTATACATATAACATTACCTGATAAAAAATGTTACTTCCAAAACATCATTATTACCGAGTGAAATAACATTGAAAACATACTACTCACACGAGTGTCCAAACATTAAAAATAATTCTAAAATTAAACTGTGCTAAACATGCGCAAAAACTATAAAATGTTACTAAATATAGAAAAAAATCAGTGAATAATAATAATAATAATAATAAAAAATGAAACTTCTAAAGAAAATTAATTAAAACGCAAAACTCTAGGAGCTGCTTGCAGGGGAGTATGATTGCCTCCCTTACATCAACGTGTGCTAATCACAGTCCATTGTCCATAGCCAAGTATTGGAGATTGATACAGAGTCATTATGGTTGATAACAAGTGTTGATTTGCCCCCTCTGAAATAAAAAGGGACTCTGAAACAAGTCCCATAATCCCTCTTCTATAGTTTTGAATGACCATTGCCCCTGGCCAATCTATATGCAGGTCATGCTCATACAGAGCTGTGTTAGTTTTTCTCTTCTTAATGTCCTGCTGATGCTCCCTAATCCTAGTGCATAGATTGTGTTTAGTCTAACCAATGTACACCTCTTCTCTGCTTAGGCTGTTATTTTTAACCGGAATCTGGTATACAACTGATCTCAAGCTAGAGTGAATAGGTGACTTGTCATTCCTTAGGAATTATAAAATTGTGTTAGTTCTTTTAAATATGATCCTCCTTTACCAATCCGCTCTAATAACTTATGATTCTTTTTCACAAGTGTACAATATAACAGGATTGAGTAACAACAATCCTTTGCTGGTCAGCCAAAAAGCTTGCTTTCTTTCTTCTGCGCACAGTACATGCAACAGGTTTCCTATTCTGTAACCATGTTCAATGTTTTGTCTAATAATATTCTTTATCTCATCATCCTTTGCCTCTTTTGTTGAGCAACGAGTCAACATCCTCCTAAAGAGAGTGCAGAAAGCTGCCAGCTTGTATTGTTCCAGATCATACGATGCCTTCTTTATATAAATTGTCCTAAATGTTGGCTTCCTGTAGACCGTTGTACTTTAGTAGGAACTTTCAACATTAATTCCAACATCAAGAAAGTGCACTCTTTTATCGTTCATTTGATCCAGGTTTAACTGAATGCGTAGGGAGTCATCCGTAAAGTTCTCTTTCAATCATATTGCTGTGGCTGTAATAAAAAAAATATCATCCACATATCGCACCTAAAGTGCAAACTCCTTTTCGAGTGTCAATGCCAGGGAAAGTTCTTTATGTCTCAGAACCAGTTTGGCAATCACTTCTGCGATAGAGATGCCAACTCCACTCATTTGTTTAAAGAACTGTCCTGAAAACGTAAAGTAGGCAGAATGGCAGACCAACTCACATAGTTCAGCGATATCTGCTGGTTTAAAGCCCATGCCACATATCTTTCCTACTAAAAATCTATAGAAGAGTCGCTGGTTTGACCTTAATGGACGGGAACAAGTTTTTGAAATCATAAACAAATAAAGTTTCTATGGGTAGTGGTTCTTTCTCTCTAAGCTTATCAATAAAATCCTTTGGTTAGGACACTGAAAACTTGTAGCCTTGCATGTTGTTGCACCATCTGGCATGGGCCTTCTCCAAATAGTAAGTCGGTGCAGTATACTGGGCCACAATTGATCTGACTGCTATCGAATCTTTATGCAATTTGATACAGGCAAAATACAGGCAAAAAGCCTAGGACAAGAGAGTGATATCTCATTGACCTCAGGAAGGTTGTGAGGATATGGTTGCTGTCTTAAGGAAATCCGGAAGACCCTTAACTTTTAGCAGCTTCTCTATCCATTTAGCAAGAGCTGGTGTTGGATATTTTTGGACAGGCACTGATTCTGTTTGTGCGATATAATCCTCTAAAAGTATCTCATAGCATTCAGTTTTTATGAAGACAAGTCTTCTGGATTTATCATCACGTGTACAGGTAATACCCTCTTGTGTTAGCCAATTTCTAGCTTGTTTAACTGACACCTCCTTCCTTCTCTCTTCAGCAGATAAGAGTCTAGATCTCTTAAATGCTTCCACTATACTCCAATGGGTCCATTCTGCTTCTAGAGTGTCGTTGTGTTTAAGCAGAGGATCCAGGCTGGGAATGAGATTTTTTGGATTGGAAGAATAATTGAATTATGGGTGAAACATGCTAGAAACATGAAGCAGAAGAACATTACTATGCCCTGGATGAGATACAACTTCCAGAATATCTCATTGACCTCATCAAAAATCATATTTGAATGTGAACCTGAAGAGGGTACAAAATACCAAAAACATCTGTTCATAAATAAAGAGTTTATATCCAATTTTATCAACTGCGTTTAGTGCTTGAGTTTTATTAAGGCATGTTTCACCTTCCAATTGAAAATGGAATATTCACTTGAGCTTTTTAATGTACAGGAATACCTCGATTATTGCGATTTTCGATTTATCGCGGTTTATAATTTGATACCAAAATTTGAATTATTGCAGTGAAATTGGAATTATCGCGGCCGCGAGATGTAGCCCATTACATATGCCCAAATTCCGAATTATCGCGGTTTTGAGATGTAGCCCATTACATATGTAACCAGAATTATATTTACTCAAATTATCACGGCTGCGAGATGTAGCCCACTACATATGCAACCAGAATTATATTTAATTCAAGTCGCCACTCTCCAAGTAGCGCTTCGTTTTTATCCGATAGTGCCTGCTCACCATTCACCAGTAACTATTCACCTCTACTTGAAGTACATGTGGATATTTATTTCTCTTCTTATTTACCCCTACAGTGAATGCTAAAAGAAACAAAGATGATATCAAGAAGAAACGTAGAGTGATCAATTTAGAAGATTAGCACACTCAACACATTTCTTTTTTACCTTATACATAAAATTTAATTAATATATTTGAAAAATCCTTGGCAATGATCACCCATTTTACATGCATTATTTATCCCGATTATCGCGGATTCGATTATTGCGGTATTTTTCG